>RJWM01011222.1:0-60586 GCA_004363535.1 Dasyprocta punctata | reverse complement strand
CCAAATTAATGATTCAGAAGAACAAACACAGGTGCAGATCCTGTTTCTCTGGAAGCCATCACCCCAGAGAAGCTGTCGTGCATGGGCACCAGAGTGAGATCAAAACCAGAGTACCAGGAAGTAGACACGAAGTGACCAAGTCATTATTTTTAATTTAAAAAGTGGATTTGGTCTATACGGTCCCCTTAAACCCCCAGGATCTACCTTTAGTTTTTGTTATTTCGGCTTTCTCTTCATAGATTTTTAAAAACCAGGTTTTCTCATATGTAGAGAAGAATTTCTCATCCATCCCACAATCACTGTGCTGTGGCTTATTTAGGATGCATTGTGTGTGCTGGACTTCAGTGGCTACGCAGCCTAGAGACTGGTCTCATCATGTTCCTGTGTGAAAGATGTGTGCTCCACTGAGACACTCAAAGGGATTGCAGATGCTACATTTTGAGGAAGATTTTAAAAATCCTGGTGGGATGGGTGGATGAGAGGAAAGATGCAAGGATAGTCAGAGAGAAAAAGAAAGAGAGGATAAAGGAGGGTGCAGGAAATCAGATAAGCAAGTGGTTATGGTTTAGATCTAAAACGTTCCCCCAGAAGCCTCCTGTGCGTGGAAGGTAATGGAACTGTGGGGTAGCGAACTCCTCAGTGGACCCCTTCACCGATGAGTTCAGAAGCTGAATGTGCTGTTGAGAGGTGGAGCCTGCATGCAGCACACACTTATCACCAGCCCTTCCCTCTTCTCTGCTTCCTGGCCACCATGCGTTGAGCATCTTTTCCTCTGCCATGTCCCTCTGCCACCCTGTTTCAGCCTTGGATCCCACCGACCATGAACTAAAACCATGAGCCAAAATAAGGGTCCCTTCCTTCAAGTTGCAAGTGTTGGGAATCTGACCCTCGCTATAAGAAGGTAGCTTACAAGACACTGGTTGAATTCACAGTCTCATCAACTCATTCTGGCCACGCACATCCCCTTCCTGCTGTAAGCTCAATAGAGTAGACACTACACTCAATTCTTAGGTTTCAGGATAGCTTTGTGCTTTGAATCACAAATCCTGTGGTTTTACACCTGGCTGCCAAGTTCAGTATTGGCTAGGTGCTAACAATGCCACACACTAATAGAATTACTCCCAGCTAAATCTTAAATATCATAAACACATGATTAACTTTCAGTACATCCAATGGGTCCAAAAGATACAAACCATGACAAAGAGTAGGAATATAAAGAAAACAAAATTAGAATCTTACTCCAAAGCGATTTTACAACATAGAAACTCTAAAATGTTTATTCATGTTCATCCTGAAATTATTCCCCCCTGGAAATAAGTCTTAGTTACTTTTCTCGTTGCTTAGATAAAATACCTGACATCCAATGGGAAAGGCAGAAAGGTTTATCACAGCTCATAGTTGGTAGAGATTTTGGTTCACAGTCAGCAGCTCCAAGGCAGGGTGGCACATGGCAGAGGGCATCACAGAGGAGAAGTAGTTCATGGCGGGCAGAAGACAGCAAAGCAGGGAAGCAGGGTCGGCAGCAGTCCGCCTCTCTCCCTCATCCCTTCCAGGCTACTTGCCCTTTGGATGTTTCAACTACACTCAGGCTGGGCCTTCCCATTATTGACATGCAGAATTCTGCCAGACTGACCAGTGGACTAATTTAGTAATCATGCACTCTGAGTCCCAGCAGCACACTCTCTAGATCCAGCCACCTCTGCAAAGCACCACCCATGACTTCATGAGGTTTTGGGAGGGCATCTAGACATAAGCTATAACAGAATATGTCCTAGAGAAAGCATTAAAAAGACTAAAACTTACACTAAAAAAACCAGTTCCCCTCAGAATTTTTCATGATTACATATATTAGAAGTAATCTAACTATTCAATAATAGGGGATTATATAAATTGTGGTATACAAGATAATGGAGTATAATCATTTAAAACCTTGTATGCAAAGAAAACCCATCAATAAGTGTTACTGGTCAATAAGTGTTTATAAGCTACCATTTAAGAAAGAAAACATTAGAATTATATTCATAGTAATTATTTGAGAAAAAGACAGTAATGAAACATGAAATACGCCAATAATAAGAATCACCACTGGTTATCTCTGAATAATAGAATTACGAATACTTTTTAAAAATTTCATTCTGTGCTTTTTTATATTTTTCAAGGTTTCTACCAAGAAACATTCCTTTTAAGTTTTATGTATCTGAAGATACCATGGTACTTAATACTCAACAATACGGAGGGCATAGTGATAGAATTCTTCCCCATTTCCCCCAAGGAAACTTGTACCTATAAAAGATTATTCAACTCTGGGCTGAATGGAGCTGACTCAGGGGTGACTCCCGTCCCTGCAGAAGCAATCTCATATCCTCTGGCCAGAGATGAGCCTGCGCGCATTAGATCAAATCATTCTCCTCTCTTCCTGCCATTTCATGACATTTTCAGAGTGTTTTCCACTTGTGCTCCTTTCCTGGACACCTGCGGTTTCACTGCCTTGAGTTATCTAGTTTGTCCTGTGTCCTTTGCTTGGTTACAGTGCTGACATCGCCCAGAGCCTGAAGCACAATTCCTCGCCTATGGGATCCTTTCTGTCCCTAGACCTTCCTTTTCACGGCCTTGTCATCAAGCCACCTTGGAACGCGGCCCGCTGAGCTTCACTGGGGAAGTGCCTGTCCCTGCCTCGTGCGCAGCACGGTAGCTCTGGAGAGAGGCGGTACGGCAGCTCCTCAAACCCACCTGCTCCTAGCGCAGGAGGGACCTCATGCTCAGTTTCTAGGTGAGGCCCGGCAACGTGCACACGCTCACTGGTCACATGGCCACAGCAGACTTGGGGTTGACGCGTGGTTACACCACAGCCCTGTGGGTAAGTCGCCAGCCAGGATCAAGACTACAGACACCCCGGATGGAGATGCGGCCACTAGGCTTCTCTGAGATTCCGAGGGACTGCTCTCTCTCCTCCAGGACACAAGCCAAAACCCTGAGACAGGGAGGAGCCTGAGATCACCACACCACTACTCTCTTTTCCCAAAGGAAAAAGACACACAGTCTTGTGTCATCTGACGATGGGGACAGTTTGAGGATGCATCATTAGGTGATTCACCAAGCGCACGTTGTGCTACATACTCGGAGTGTGCAGGACAGCGTACACCCCATGGCTCCAGGCCGCGGTGACTGTACCACGGTGTGCGAGTGTATCTACGTGAGACGAGGCATGACAGAAGCACAGACAATCGGGGTTTCCCAGGTCCACTAGGATGAGCTGTGCAGGCTCCACCCCAGTGACAGCCCGCAGCTGATCCAGACCTGGTCACGCAGCACGTGGCCCTGCACTGTCCGTGGACCCTGCTGGACCCCCAGAAGTCCCGGCATCCGAGCCTCCTGTTGGCACGCACCACCCCGCCCACTGAGCACTCGGGGAGGTGCGAAGGGCTGAGGTCATCGCGGACGGACCCCGCACCTCTCCAGCAGCCTCCTCGGCCACGGAAAGCAGTTGGGGGAGCACTCTAGGGCCACCCAGCTCTGACGCTGCGCGGGTCCCCGCAGTCCCAGCAGAGCTGGCACACCAGGCTGGGTTAAGGAGCTCCGTGGGGGCCCCAGCACAGCAGGGCTGGAGTGGGCAGCAGGGCGCAGGCTCCATGGCCGGCTCGGCTGGGCCCGCAGCAGCTGCAGGGCTAGAGTTCAGCAGGCTCATCCGGATGAGACTGTGGCTGGCCCTGGTCCCCGGCTCCGTCAGGCTCCGTCAGCCCTGGATACGACTCCAGAAGCCTCCCTGGGGGCTCTGTCCCCAGAGCCTGGGCCCGACTCGCCGAGGTCCAGCACGCCCAGTACCGGCGGGAGGCCCGCGGTGGAGCACTGGTACCCCGGGCACGCCCACTGGTGCCCCGGGCACGGTCCTCCCGAAGCGGGGGCACGGACAGCCCCGCACACCGCTCGGTCCAGGGAAATCTGCCAAGTTCCCCCGTGTGAGCACACGCTGGCGGGGTCGGAAGCCGAGGCAGAACGTGTTTGACCTCACAGCGAAACCCCGCCGCCGGCAGGAGACACCAGACGCGCGCCTGCGCGGTCCCGCAGCCGGGTCGGATAAGGAAGCTGCCTGCACTCTGCCGGGCATGAAAACATTACGTGTGACCAATGAGAGCGCAGAGCCGTGAGTCGGGAGGCGTGGCCAGTGGACGCCCCGCCCCGGCCTTCTGATCCGAGCACCCGGCGCCAGCCAGGTCCTGCAGCGTTGGGCTCCGTGCCCAGAGCTTGGGGAACAGGGTGGTACCGGCTCACAGTGTCCGGAGACAGGCGTGGACCTGGCCTCCAGCAGCAGCGCCCGAGCCTGCCCTGGCACTCACGGGGCAGCACCCTGTTCCTGCCAAGGCACAGCCTGGCCTGCGAGGTCCACGCGGGGCACCGGGGCCAGGCAGCAGCCAAGGGGTGCGCTGCGCCCGGAACTGCAGTGACATTAGCAATTACTAGGTTTTCGTGTTTGTTTTTTAAGGACTTTTCGTCTTAAAAAAGAAAAAAAAATATTCTTGGAAACGGTGAAGGTTATTTCTTATGCCTGATAGCCAAATACTTAATTTTCCCTGACCCCCCCCAAAAAAAAAACAAATAAATAAATAAAATGCCAGGAAAGTAACTTGCCTGTCTGGAAGAACTGCTCTGCGTTTTTTATATTAAGCCCTAGCACTAATGGAAAGCACCCTTAGCTGCGGGGGCCAGGAGAGCCAGCCTCCACTTGATGGCGGGTTCCTGGCGCGCAGTATTTATTTCTCTTCCCTCCTCTCTCGTCTGCCGATGCCCCTAATTCCATTTGCAGTTCCTGTGTGAGCCAAGACACCTGCGAGCCCTTTGAAAACAGGGCAGCAGTTAAAAGTAAATAAGCAAGGAGACACGTAAATAAGCAGGCACGCAGCTTGGTGTTCTTGCCCGGTAATCCGAGGAGGCCTCACAGAGATCTGCGGGCAGAGAGCCCTGGAGAACTGTCCCCTGGGCCATCTGTCCACGTGTCCAGCGCCATCCAGGGAAGACTGGGGCTCCTGGTCTGGGGCAAGAGCAGTGCGGGGTGGGGGGAGCATCGATGACGACTCAGGAAGGCTCCTTGGGGTGACTGTGGCTCGCGCTGTGGCATGGTCAGGTCACTGGCTGGTGCTGTGGGGGCTGCATGGGTCTCATCCTGCGGCTTCAGTCTTTGCCTCGCGCTCATTCCCTATGGGCCTGCCCGTGGTCCCTCACGCTGGGTGGACAGCGGTAGGTGGAGGACACGTTGCATGCTTGCTCAGGGCTCCAGCAAGCACGCTCCAGCAGCCACCGGGCACTCCTCAGGAGTCAGGAGCCTCTGCCTCAGCCTGAGGCTTGGGGTGCACCAGTCCTGCCGGGGGCCCAGGTCTCAGGAGAGGAGACAGCCCCCACTGCCAAGGACGGACGGATATGCAGTGCAACCTGGCCTTGCCAGGATAACCCTTTCCGGAGGCAAGTTTGTAATCCAAAGCACTTGTACTGTATATCAAAGCCGATTTCCCCACAAGCTACAATGGGAACTCAGATGATTGGTTTCATAACCCCAAAAAATGCAAAGATATTAAAAAATAATAAAGTAAATATTAAATGTAAAAAGTAAATTAATTACCCTGCATTTGCCTTTACCTTCCCGGCTGGTGTGAGGGAGACGAGAGAGGACAGTCACCGTGTAGGACGACTTTCACTGTCACTAACACGATCACTGCTTTCTGTGGGCTTGGGGGAATCTTTGTCTTTCCGTGCAGCTTTAACAAGGATCCTGTCCAAGCGCACTTGTTTTGGCCTCCTTTCGGGGATTCCGTAGAAATGTGACATTGCTTTGTAGTCAAACACATTCATCACTTGCACTGATGCAGCCTTATTCGGGGGCTGCTTTTCTACAAAATTTCACATCGTTTCTCACATCGCCCTAGTCTCATTGGAGGTGAGGGATTCCTCTTCCCATTTCTCCTCCTCCTCTGCAGATGCGATCACCTCCATAACCTCTTGCTGTCGCAAGGTGATCACCCACAATCCTGCTGCTGCCTCATGTTCAGCGTTTGGCATCACATGCTACTCATATTGCAAGACATCGCTTGTTTGTCAAGTGAAAATTTGTTAGAAATGTGTGTTTGTTTGTTTATGAGAAATGTAGCAGTGTATGCCTGCAATCGCAGTACTCAGGAGGCTGAGGCGGGAGGATTGCACTAGTTTGAGGCCAACCTGCATTGTTCTAGGCAGCCTGCAGGCACTCACACAGGACTGTAAAGTCATCCCCGTCCCCCAACCCCAGACCAGGAAACTGAAACTCAGAGGTAGTGACTTCAGGACTCTCTCAGGCCAGCTTTGTGGGACTGTGCACCATCTATCATTCTATCTTTCGTGGTTTCTGGTTTGGGGATTTTTTTTTTTTTTGCTTTGTTTTGGTTTTTGAAGTGGGGTCTTAATTTTGTCTAAGCTGGTCTAAGCTGACCTCAAACTCCTAGGCTCCAGCCATTCTCCTGCCTCAGCCTCCCAAGCAGCAGGCTCTACAGTTGTGCGTATACCCTGCTGGGTTTTTATTTTTGTGTTCAGCGTGCAGATTCCTCCAGGGTTACTAGGCCAAAAGCAGAGTTAGGACACAGCCACGCTTCAGGCAGCACCAACACCATGGGGCAGAGAGAGGAGGGAGGCAGAGGGAGGAGGAAGTGGGCGGAGTCTGGCCTCCTCGCAGTGAAGGAGCACTGGGTGAAAGGGCGGATTCCTCACGGTCCTCCCTCTGGCAGCATCTGAATTGGAAGCAGGTGCCCCAGCTGGCTCACGTGACCGCGGCTGCCTGAATTCGCTGGGTGGGCAAGCCTGGGGGCGGTGGCCTCACCTGCCTCCCTGCACCCAGGGGCCAGAGCCTGGCCCACGAGCCCCGGCCCCATCCTCCCAGCAGCTGGGCCTTTGTGCAGGGCCAGCCGGGGCCCTGTGATCCACAGAAGCCCCTGACCCCTGCTGCCCTCCCCGCCCGGGAGGCAGACGCCAGGGAACCAGGACCACCGCCTGCTGCCCCAGGACCTGGGGTCACTAACGCCACCGCATCTGCCGGAGGCACGAGGAAGAGCCGGGGACAGTGTTTTCCCTGTTGGCTCTTCTGATATTTTTCTTTTTTAAAATTAATTTACTAATTTACATTGACAAGTAAATGCTATATATGTTGAGGATGCACAACTTGACGTCTTGATGTATGGGTACTGTGTGGGTTGGCTAAACCAAGTTACTTAACATGTCCATGGCATCCCATGCTTATTTTTGTGTATGAAAACACCTCAAACCTACGTTCTTAATAATGTTTACTTATGCACTGTATTATTAGTAACTATAGTCATCCCAGATTTACAACAAAACCCTTACATTTATTTCTCCTGTCTAACCAAGACTTTGTGCACTTTGACCAATGTCTCCCTGTTCCCTATTTACTTTCAACCTCTGGCCGCCAGCTTTTTACTCCCTGCTTATGTGAGTTTACCTTTTTCACCCCCAGAAATGAGGGAGACCATGCAGTTCTTGTCCCTCTGTTCCTGACTTACTTCACTCAGCGCAAGCCTCCAAGTTCACTCAGGTTATTGGAAATGACAACAGTTCCTTCTTCTTTAAGGCTGAACAGTTGCAATTGCAACGAACACACAGCTTGTGCCAGCAGTTTATTTGAGCAAAAAAGGGAACTTCAGAGGGGCCCAGGAGGGAAAAGAAACTCCCAAAAAGCTTCAATACAACGGTTCCTATGACGGTAGAAGTCCAGTATTTGAAGACTCATGGAAGAACTAAAATGACCTCATCAAAGAGCAACAAAACAATTTTCCGCTGGTTGATAACTTTCCTCCGGCGCTCCAACAGCGTTGGCCCGCACATCTGTGTGTGCGTTTGCCTGCTCCACCAGCACCTGCACTGCAGGGTGGGCAGGCCGCTGATGGGGTAGGCACCCCGGTCCTGCTGGACACACTGTAGAGTGGGCAGGCCGCTGACGGGGTAGGCACCCCGGTCCTGCTGGACACACTGCAGAGTGGGCAGGCCGCTGACGGGGTAGGCACCCCGGTCCTGCTGGACACACTGCAGGGCGGGCAGGCCGCTGACGGGGTAGGCACCCCGGTCCTGCTGGACGCACTGCAGGGCGGGCAGGCCGATGACGGGGTAGGCACCCCGGTCCTGCTGGACGCACTGCAGGGCGGGCAGGCCGATGACGGGGTAGGCACCCCGGTCCTGCTGGACGCACTGCAGGGCGGGCAGGCCGCTGACGGGGTAGGCACCCCGGTCCTGCTGGACGCACTGCAGGGCGGGCAGGCCGCTGATGGGGTAGGCACCCCGGTCCTGCTGGACGCACTGCAGGGCGGGCAGGCTGCTGACGGGGTAGGCACCCCGGTCCTGCTGGACACACTGCAGGGTGGGCAGGCCGCTGACGGGATAGGCACCCCGGTCCTGCTGGACACACTGCAGAGTGGGCAGACCGCTGATGGGGTAGGCACCCCGGTCCTGCTGGACGCTCTCCACTCTGCAAAGTGCATGCACGTCTCCTGGCCATGGACACAGGTGGGTAAGTGGCAGGCTGGCTCTCTCCCCCCCAAATTCCTTTCTCTGTTTGGGAAACAGTGCTGTTACAGCTGACATTGTATCCAGGGGCACATTCCCAGCCAGTGGTAGTTTTTTAAAACAACCTGAACATTCTGAACAGAAAGCAGGGATGGTGCCCACCTACCCAGGATATCCAGGGAAATGAGATGGCGGTGTCACTGCACGGGAAGACAGCGTCGTTCCTGCAGAGGCAGGGGACAGGCCCACGGAGCCTCCGCGTGGCGCCCTTGCTCTGCACCAGCGCCTGCCCTGGGTGGTGGGCATCGTGGGGAAAGCCTGCACCGCACTGTCAGGACAGGTGCCAAGACACGGCCTCCCTGACCCTGGCATCTGACCGTGCCACTCTGTGGTTTCCACTTAAGACTCAGCGCCCCGGGCTCTTGACATCGAGGTGTCCACACGGTCTTCTGGAGTCCCTGGCCGGCACGACCCCACCCACGCCTGACTGGTCCTCACGACCACCGTGGCAGCAGGGAGCTCAGGCGGGCGGCTGCACACAGTGTTTTTAAGACCCTGTCCAGGAGCCACATTGAAACTCCTCGCAGCCTTTTGCAATCTGAGGTGCACATTCAGAATCTCACAAGAACCTGTCAGAGCTTGAGAGCGTCCAGCCCCTCCTCCCCGCTCACCTGTGCCCGGGGACCCGAGCTAGGTGCTCTGGGACTGAGCCCAGGCTGTCTTCGTAACCTCTCCAGGTGACACAGAGGCGTAGGTGGAAGCAGAAACCAGAAGGGCAGGACCGTCAGCTGGGGTCTGGCAGGACAGGCTGCTCAGCTATGTAATCACGCAGAGAGGACCGAGATAGAAGGGCACGGCGTCAGGAACAGCACCCGAGACAGTTGCCGCCGAGGGAGATGTGGGTCCTCTCTCTCTTCTGGCTGGCCAGGCCCCCCACCCCTGGTCAGCTGTGGGCTTTGGTCCCTTTGACCCGAGGACACCTGTCATCGAGTGGCCTCTGACCTCCCTGGCCACAGCAGCCTCAGACCCACACTTGCACCAGCCCACACTTCAGCTGGCCAGGGAGCAGGTAGGAGCCCGGAGAGCAGCGCGAGCTCCTGCCCCACACCCAGGACTCCGCTGCAGGGCAGGGGCTGTGCTCGAGGCGGGAGTACCGAGGGCCGCCCCGCACTGAGGCCTGCGAGGCCCCCAGGGTGCCACTACCTCAGAGGACAGCAGGTGACTGTTCCCTCCATTGCCACGATTTTCCCTTTTGGCATTTGTATTTAACATAATTTCAGACAAAAAATGTTGCAAGAATTGTCCAAAGAATTACCATCTAACCTTCGCCCAGATTGCCTGAATGCTAACACTTTGCCATTTTGACTCTCTGGTCCCAGTGCTCCAACCTCAGATCCAAACTACAGCACTTGGGGGTGGGGAAGGACACCTATACTGAGTGCGCACAAACTTTGTTTCTCCTCGTTAAGCCCCACACAATGCAAGGTAACTATTCCCGCTGTGCTTACCTTGCGTAGGATTACAAGTCATCTAAAAACCACTGGAGGTCTGTGAGAAGACATGCATATGCTAATAATATGTAAATACTGCACCACGTTATATAAGGAACTTTGGTACCCACAGACTGATTCTGATATTCAAGGGGATCCTGGAGCCAATCCGCTAGGATCACTGAGAGGTGCTGGTGTGAGGCACTTTTCCCCTAAACACTGCTTCCTGAAGCGTCAGGGTCATCTCTTGTGGACCACGGAGCAGTCATAAAACCGAGGATGGTCACACAGATGCCACTCCACTGCCCAGCCTGCAGCTCTCACTGAGGTCGTGCCCCCTGCTCCCGCGGTGGGCTTTGCAGGATCCAGCTGTCGATGAGGACTTGGAGAATGGAAGGGTCTCTCCATCTCCCTTTCATTTGGAACAAGCTATCTCAGCAGGGCTGCTCTCAGCTGGCCTCTCTCTGCCCCTGGCATCTCTAGCTCCCAAGACCCTGGCCTCTTGGGCAGCACAGGCCACGCAGGTGGTCAGTTGCATGCTCAAAATCAGCTGCACTTATGCACTGGAGGCCAGCTTAACCCGCAGTGAGGCTTTGCCTGCTGGGGCTGCACTGTAAACCTGCAGATCTTCCTCGCTCCTTCCCTGTGAGGCACTGAAGCCACTGCCACCCACCGGGTGCTCTTCCTGCTGGGCCCGACCTGCTTCCATCCTTCGTCCCTCTGCCCCTCTGTCCCCGGCTTTTCCAAGGAGCCTGCCCTTGGAGAGAGACCCAGGTCATCAAACACCAGTTAGGTGCAGCCAGGGCCTCTCCTCTAACTCTCCAATCCTGCTGCTCAGCAGCGGCCAACGTGGGGCAATGGACAGATGTCCTGGCTGGGGGACAGCCACGGGGTGCGCGTGGCCTGGCCCGCCGCCCTCTGCGGGCAGCCCCGGTCGCGTCATGGTTATGAAGTGTACTTAATTTGGCCCAGCACACAGATTAACATCTGCAGGGGCCCCAGCCCACACCCCCTACCGGGGAGTGCCGAGGGAACCACACCGCCAAAGTCGGGGGCACCAGCGTCCGCGCCCCGGGCCGTGGCCGCGATTGCTGTGGAAACTCAGCACGGCCGGCGCGGGGGGCTCTGCCCATCTGCTCCCCGCACGCTTCGAGCTGCGCTAATCACTCTCCGTCCTCCGCGGTGAACGCTGGAGACTGGAAGGAGCTCTCCATCTCCCTTTCACTTGCAAACGAGCCGTTTCAGCTAAGCCGGGCTCCCTATTCTTCTCCTGCATTTGTGTTTGTGAAAAGACCCGTCTCAAATTTCTGGGGCAGGAGCAGCTGCTGCTGGGGCCTCCTTTCAGGGCGCCTGTCCCCCGCTCCAGCCCTCACCCCGCCCCTGCCGCCTTTTGTCTCCGCCAAAGCCAGCCCACCCCCCCTTGACCCCTGGCCAACTCCGAGCCTCCTGCTTTGTCAGCCTCCCAGACTAGTTTCACCCTAAATCAAGCATTGTTTGGGCTCCTGAGGCCAGCACGTGCCCACACCCCCTAATCTTTTAATTTCACCCCAGGAGAAAGCAGCTGTTAGTGATACAGGCCCTGCACAGCTGTTGGCTGGGCCTGCTGCCGGCTCTGGGGAACAATGGAGCAGAAAGAAGGGTGACTCCGGGTTGCAGCAGTGCGCACAATCCCCCCGGCTTTCTTCTTCTCGGGCTGTCTTTTTTTTTTTTTTTTCCCTGCAACAGTTGGCAGCACGTGCTGTGTTATGCTGCTGCGCTGGAAAAGCCCCTCCCCAGCCACACAGCGGGGCGGGGCGGGGGGTGCTGTCTGCACCCATTCACTGCCGCTCACTCTTTGATTTGCACTTGGGCTCATTTGAGAAACAATCTTTCAGTTTCAAAGCTCCCTGGCGTGTGGCATGATCCCTTGGCTACAGAAATGATCATCCGATGAATTACGGGGCGAGACCCAGCCGGGCGAACAGAGGCTCTAGGCCGGCACCCTCGTGCTGGCGCGTGCCTGCCTAGAGCTACCAGCGCGGGGACGCTGGTGTCCAGGGAGGCCGAGGGCCGCCCGGTGGCACTGCTAAGTCCTAGAGATCCTTGCAGAGTCTGATATAGCTTAGGGGTCCCCTGGGTCATGCATGAGCAGAAGACAAGAAGTCCCCTGGAAATACTTGAAACCAAAGCCAGCCACGGTTAGCTCGGCACAGGAGAGGGGGCTCTAACCAGGCATTTGGGGGGCACCTGTCTTCATGCGCTGAGTGAGCCCTCAGGCCGTGAAGCTTGATTTTTTTTCTGGAGCCTTTCTCCGCCCACACCTGTGTCCTAACTGAGACCCTGAGGAACACATCCAGGAGCTCAGTCGCCTCTGAGAGCTGCAGCGACCCGCTACGCAGCACAGGACATCCCCTCCCTGGCCGCAGCACCCTCCCCGGGGAAGTAGCCGCGAGGGGACTCTGCAGCATGCTGCCCCGGGCAAGGTCGTGCAGAGATGATTCACTCTGCACCATCAATCCAGCCCCGCCCAGAGATGGCAGCTGGCACGACTGACAAGTTATTTCTTTGTCATCTCAGTGGGCATTGGTAGCCCCCCATGGCTAGCAGCTACTGCTTTGGGAAGTTTTAAACCTTGCAATTTTGAGAAAAAGAAAATGCAGATGCCTGGGTCTTTCTCCAGAAAGGCCTGGTTTAACTACGGCAGAGGGCAGCCTGAGCATCAGGATTGTTAAGTCACCCCAGGGGGCCATGGGGTGGCCAAGTCTGAGGAACGGGACTCAGACTTCCTGCCCCGGGTCTGGGCTTCTCTGCGCAATCGGTGGGCTTTTAGCTTTTAACTGCTCCTTGTTTCTGAACCGCGGAAGACTTTAAAAACAATTATCCAGTGTGCTTGCTGAGAGCCGGCTGTGCCAGGCACCCGCACCTGGACGCCTGCCCCTCTCTCTGTCAGGGCTGGCCCTGCCCAGAGGGGCCCCAGGCGGCCACAGGTTGGTGCGGGCCTCTTTCCACCCGCTTTATCTCACCGAGGGGCAACTGAAAGATGCTGGCGAAACCTGATGCACTCGGGAGCAGATGGCCAGCCGCACACCTGCCTGGCGTGGGCACCTGCTGTACCTCCCGAGGCTGTGGGGCGGCGGGCTGGGCCGTTCCAGGCCACTGGCAAAGCATCCTCTTCATTTGCATGCTGGACGCCTGCCACGTGCCTGGACTACAGGCGGATCTGACCCAGCGTGTCATTGCTTTGAAGATCAGCAAATCTGGAGAAAGCTGTGCCTCAGACAACAAAGCCAGCAGCCCGTCTGGGACGCGTGCTTGGGCCCTGCGAGGGGACGGGCACACACAAGGTCCGCTGAGAACCACCGCCCACAGACTGTGCTCCAAAGTTAGGACTTGTGACAGTGATAGCTCGACTGTCCAGGGGGCAGCGGCCAGGAGTCAGCTCCCCTGACCTGTGTCCGGCAATCTCCTAGAGAGGCTGAAGTGACTCTGGGGTGCTGGACCCAAGCACTGCTTTTATAAGAACCGAGTCTGGCTAATTTCAGTCTCTGACATTTCCTTTTCAAAGAGTCACTCTATTTTTCATTCATCTCTGTATTTAAGCTGAGAGGAAAGGAAGAATCACATGTCAATCGCATTAGATTTTTCTTCCTAACACTGGTAACCGCGAACCACGGTCGAACCTCCGAACTCCCCCAAGTGAATTCCCTTTCCAGCAGACGCACCCAGATAACTTAGGACCTTGGCTCTCATCATTCCAACGGATGACAAGGGCCAGTGCGCAGCGCTGGTGGGGATGAATCCTCACCCCTGAAGATCACGGCCCTGAACCCCGGAAAGGGTCACAAGTCAGTCCAGCCGGGAATGCTGTCTCCCCCACCCTCAGGGGTGACAGTGTCATCGCAGTGAATGGGTCGCCTGTGAGGGCTCGGGGTCAGCGGCAGCCTGCAGCCCGTCCTGGACCATCTGTCCAGACACAGGGACAGTCGTGGCTCACAGAGGTAAGGCTCAAGAAGGCACAGAAGACAGCCCTGTGGCCACCCGGCTGGGGGGCCGAGGGAGGGACACCCCGTGTAAGATTGTGGCACTTGAGGCCCTGCTAATGGCCTGAGCGCTGCACCCCAAGCCTGCATTCCTGTCCCGTCCCATGCCCTGCCCAGGGCTGGGCTGGCCCAGAGCTGGGCTGGCCCAGAGGAGCAGTAACCCCTGCAGCTGGGGCAGCCGAGGCTTCCTCTAGAGGCAGCAGGCCGCCGAAGGTAACAGGCAGCACATTTTAAGGCCATTAGCGAAGAACAATGGGGCGCTGAAAGGGGAAACCCAGTGAATAGAGGAAGGAAGGTCGGCCTGTGCCAGGAGCCGCGGGTCCGCTCGTTTCCCCAGACGGCAGATGGAGGGCGGCCTGGTTGCCGGGCAGAGCTCAGGATGCAGGGCAGAGGACGCAGGAGCCGGCGGTCCGCGACTCCTCCTAGCAGCTCTGCTGTGTCCCCAAATCATCTCCAGCAGCCAACTTACTGGGACACTTGACAAAGAGGGCAGGGAGACCAGCGATCTCCACACGCGGCAGGGCAGGCCACCGGGATGCACCCACCGCCTGGAACGCCCTCCCTCAGCTGAGTCTCCCCGGCTCAGGCCAGCCCGGCTCCCCCCATGAGCACGCTCACCACGTAGAAGACGGGGAGCCCCAGGAGGGCCACGTGTCCCATCACTCGGGCCCCGTCCTTGCTTCTGCCCAGGCAGCTCGGGACTCTGCGGAGGGGCCGTGGAAAAGGCTGGCCGAGGAGCACTGACCCGAGGGAGGCTGCGCGGGGGATGCACACCCTGGAGAATGGGCCCGGGGGCGCCGCACACACTGAGGGGACGTGGACGCTGGGGGCTACACGTGCCAGCAAGTGGGCCTGGCCAGGCGGACACACTTCCACTCCCCGTGACTCCCACTGGGCTACGGCCTTGGCACCAGGGGGCCTTGGGTTACCCTGTGTGCAGGAGCACACCCCCGCCTTTCCGCTGTGGCAAGCTGCCCTCCCTGCAGGGGGGACAGATCAGGAACCAGGAACCCCTGCCCTTGTTTCCCACCTCCCTTAACGCCCCTGTTTCAGCTCTCTGGCCCCCAGCTGTCAGACGGTCCCGCCGTTATCGGGCGCTGTTTAGAACTGCAGTTCCTCTATTTGCACAGTGCTATTTCTGATCTGCTGGGTCCTCTTCTGCCGAAGGTCAGCTGCAGTGTCAGAGCCCACATCGGGGGTGTGTTCTGCCCTCCGGCCTCAGAGCAGGCAGCGCTCCAGCCACAGCTGACTGACCATCTTCACCTTCCCTGTGCTGCAAGAACAGTATTTCAAAAAATATCTCTGGAAAAAATACCTCTGAAAAAGTCCCAATTGGAATTCAACTGATCGCTTAACAATCATCCCTGCAGGATAATCAGGTCTTGGACACTTGCTGAGGCCACCAGCAAAGAAGCCACAGAGCCGGCATCGTGAAGCCGGTCCTCGCGCGCACACAGCAGTAGGTTCCTGAGCGCGGGGGCAGAAATGTGAGGTGCGGAGGCCTGCCCTGGTCCTGTCGCGGCTTTGGCAGCCCCTGCACAGCCTTACGGTGACTCCAGAGCCACTGCGGGCAGCTCCCAGCATCGCGTGCACTCTGCCCACATTGACCACCTTCAACTTCTACCTAAAATAGTTTTTTTCAAGCTCACCCTTCAAGCACGAAGATTACCAAGTACAAACTATTTCAAGAAAAATTGAATAGCACGCCAATCATTCTTTTTTAAATGATGGTACATATCTTTCCAACCCAGAGGAATTCTCTCTCCGTGTTTGTTCGCTAAGGCTGCCATCACAAAACATCGCAACCCAGGTGGCTGCAGCAGCAGAAGTTTATCCTGGAGGCCAGAAGTTGAGATGATGGTCTTGACAGGGTTGGGGCCTCCTGAGGCTGTGAAGGAAAATCCGTTCCAGGCTCCACTCAGCCCCTAGTCATTTGCTGTCCATCTCTAGTGTTCCTTAGTTTTCAGATCTGCCTCATCTTCACATGACCTCCCTGTGGGCCTCTTTCTGTCCACACTTCCCTATAAGGATGTGGGGTCAGTTCTATAGGGTTAGAGCCTGCCATAGTGATGTCATTGTAACTTGATTAGGTTAGTAAAGATTTCCAAATAAGTGCTCAAGGAGTTCTCAACACTATCACATCACCACCACCACCAATCACTACCACCAGCACCACCATCACCACCACTACCATAATCACCACCATCACTAAACAGCACCAACACCATCATCGCCATGACCATCACCACGACCACCATCATCACCACCACCATCACCACTGCCACCACCACCAGCACCAGCACCACCACCACCACCACCATCACCATCACCACCACCATCAACACCACCACCACCAGTACCACCACCATCACCATCACCACAACCATCACCATCATCACCATTACCATCACCACCATCATCACCATCACCACCTTCACTATTATTCTCAGTAGCATCATCCGCATCTTCAACATCATCACCATCACTACCACCATAAGTATCACCAGGTCAACTCCTCAGATAGGCACTGTTTGCAGTACCAGAAACCTGGACACATCCTAGGTGTTTCCTGGAAGACAGCACTGTGAAATGATTGAGGTCCATGCCTCAATAGGTACACATCTCATGAGCACAAAAAGGCAAATCCCAGAATTGGTGCCATGTGACTTTGTCTATAAAAGTTCAAAAGCAGGCAAAATGTAGTAATCCGTTGCTTGGCAACCGATACATAGAGAGTAAAACTAAACTACACACGGTAACCATGAACACAGAATTCAGGCCAAGGGTTATCGCAGGTAAAGCGGGGAAGCTGGGAAGAATGTTGTGGAACCAGTCAGCACCCTGGGTAGCCTTCTAAGCTGCAAGGTGGTAAGGAGGTCGACCTCATGAGTTTGTACCAAAGTACCAGTTTGTCACATTGGTTTAAGCTCACTTCAGGCTAACTCTGGGGCCCTGTCTGTCATGGGGAAAGACAGGAAATCTAATCTCAAATGTATCAGAGCCTTGATCAGCTCCAGGTCTGGGCAGCCCCTCCATTCAGGATCACGAATGCCCTGCAGCCCCTCCCCGCAACACTCAGGAGCAGAAGCAGAGACCTCCCAGAGCCTTTGGTGTCAGAGCATACAGGCCTTTCCTCTGCAGTCTCCCCAGCTTCCTGGGCCCTGCTGTGGGGGCAGGGTGTCACATCGCTGAGCACAGGAAGCAGGGTGGGCCCAAGCCCCAGCACGCTGCTGCAACCAGGAAATACTCTGGGAGCTTCAGGACCAAGACCCAGTGTGACAATAGGACCCCCCCAACTCCCACGCACCAGTGTGGCGCACGCCTGTGCAGGTGAGTGCTAAGGCTGCGTGGTCGCCTCTGCCCCGTGTCCTGCCGTCACTCACTGTGCACCTCTCCCGGTGCCTGCCCCTCGGGATTACCAGCACCCACTCTCTGCTCTCCACCCCCGAGAGTAAGGAGCACCTCCCCCCTCCCCCCTGCGGTCCCTCCCACCCAAGCTCTGCCTGTGCAGCCCCCTCTTCTTCCCTGTGTTGACTACTGAGTATTTAAGGCCAGAGGAATTTGGGAGGCGGGGGTGCCAGCAACCTACAGGAGGACAGCCCCTGCCCTCTCCACCCCGATCCCAGCCTGGACCCCCGAGGGCACAGGGTCCACCTGCCAGAACCCGATCCCAGCCTGGACCCCCGAGGGCACGGGGTCCACCTGCCAGAAGCCCAACTGTGGGGCAGCTGGGCACCCAAGGAGGGTCAGGAAGAGATTTATCTTTTGACCTCAGCACCATTCTAGGTGTAGAGTGTGCACCGAACACACACACACACACACACACACACACACACACACCCACAAGCAAACACGCAGAAACACTGTGCCAACAAGGCCTTCCATCTGACTTACCCATCTAATTGTGTCAACTGGGTTTGTTTACTTCACAGTTCTGCAATTTCTAAGTAGTCATTTGAAATCCCAAAAGTTCTGCACACAGAACATTGCTTCATAACACATTTGGAGGTCAAGTTCCACCTGGATGCACGTGAGGCCTTATTTACGAGACTTAATTTCACCGTGAAACGTGAACACTTTCTTCCCATACTTGCTGGGTGACGTGGAGTGTGGTGTCCATGCCTGGCCCCCAAACTCTGCCAGATCCAACCAGTTGGGCTCCAGGGTTATAGGTGAAGGGCCATGTCTGCAACCCAAGAGCCCAGGACCCAGGCACCAGACTCCACGCAAGGCCAAGCTGGTCGCGGGGGAGCAACGGGAGCTGCAAGACACACAAAGCCACAGCAGGGTGCAGTCTCACCCACCTGTTTCAAGCAAGAGCAAAAATGTCCACAGCTAAGAGGCAAAGACACGGTCAGAGCCTCCAAATGTCTCCCGGTCCAGGCCCAGTTCTTGTAAACCCCACCGGCCCCCTGAATATGCAAAGGTCCGCGGGGGGCGGGGCCATCCTCATCCTCTCCCTCTGATGACCACCCCCCCCCACGCACAGCACACACACGCACGTGTGTGCCCGCATGCCACACAGGTACACACAACTCGTGCTGGTTCACATGTACACACACGGCAGACGTAGACACGCATACACGCACACGCATGCACCCCGATGTGAGAAGTCTCCCCAAGACAACCGTCCGTGGGACTCTAGCAGCCAGCCATGGTGTGCGCTCCTGCAGGGGAGCTCAGAATAAACCAGAGTGCGAACACGGTACGACGGCGAGCCTGCTGCCCCCGACCTGGGACTTGGTCCGCCAGGGCAGGCTCACGCTAGGCTCTTGTCCCGCAGAGGAGTCGGGGTGGCTTGTGCTGCCCTCGCTGCCAGGGTTTCGCCCTCAGTGGTTTGGCATCTCTCTTCCAGAGCTGCTCTTAAAGGTCATTTTAGAATCAGCAAAGAAACCCAGCTCACCCCACACCCACTGCAAGGAACCTGAAGCAGCTGCTGAAGTCTGATGCTTGCTCGGCTCGGCGGGTTCCCTACCACACATCAAAGCCCTTGCCTCCCAAAGAGGGACCCCACCCAGACCCAGCCCGGCCACCCTCGGAAAGCCCACAGCCAAGGGCACCTCTGCAGAGAGGGAAAAGTCACCCTGCTGGGCGGAGCAGTCAGTACTTCTGGTGAACGCGGAAGTTCTATGAACCTGGAAAAGGGAAAGTTGGAAATTTGCCCTTTTGATATTTAATGAGTTCACAGTGGAGTTCTACAGCTGTGTGGAAGGGACAGGATCCAGGGCCCTGGAGAGGGGCTCTGGGTGTCCCACAAGTCATCCTTCCACAGCACAGAAATCCGCAGGCTGAGGGTCCCCGAGTCCACAGGCCTTCCGGCTCCCTGCTGGGCAGAGCCACCCTCCTGGCCCATTTTCCGACCTGTCACCTTATCACCTATGTCAACACGCATTTCCCAACAGTACGGAAGAGTCTCAAAACAAACGTTCAGCCGCCTCCGGGAACTTGCTGGAGGTGAGGGTCTGAGGGGAACGGACTCGTCAGCTGGTTCTTGATAGAAATCTTGGACACAGAACCCTGATGGCAGGAGGGAGCGATAGGGCCAGAACGCTCTCCCCGGGTGGTAGGGCCCAGGCCTCGCAGAGCACTGCCCCGCCTGAGGCAGGCAGCCTGCCCGAAGCCCAGGGCCCCAGAGCTGGACCGCAGGGTCCTTTTCACCAGCAATTCGCATATGAATGGTTGGATCTAACAGCTCCTTTCAAAACAAATATTTTAACACTATCCTGAAATGAAATTATAGGATCATATTTTATACCTACAATAGCATGAGAGAGAGCAAGATAATAGAAAATGATGATGATAGCTAGATTAGATAGATAGATGATAGATAGATAGAGCGTAGAATTCCTTAATGGTAATATAAAAGAAAACTGAAAGAAAAATAGTTTACAAATATATCTATTTCAATAGTAAGTTGTTATGGATTAAAAAACTGGTGGTCAGTCGGGCGTGGTAGCACACGCCTTTAATCCCAGCACTCGGGAGGCTGAGGTAGGAGGAGCGCTGTGAGTTCAAGGCCGGCTTGAGCTACAACACGAGTGCAAGGCCAGCCTGAGCTACATAGTGAGTCCCTGTCTCAAAAACCCAGGGTCGGGAGTTTGGCTCAGCGGCTTACGCGCCTGTCAGGCAGGTGCGAGGTTGTGAGTTCAATCCCCGGTGCCGAAAAAATAAATAAATAAATAGCTGGTGGTCAGCAACACCAGCTGAATTAAATCAGCGTGGTGCTAAGCGTGGATGGCCCGCCTGAGAACCGTTGCCAGCCTAAAAGGAGACTTGGAAAGGAAAAGCAGCACTGTGGGTTCTCCTATGTGCTGTTGTTTGGAGCTGTTGATTCTCCTGGAGGAGCTTGTCATGCTGGCTTCCCCAATGTGGATTAGGCATCCAAGGAGCTTGGGACCTTGTCACTGAGGGTGGCTCTGGTTCACTTTGGAGGAGCCCTGGTCCTTACATTGAGCATCACCTCCTGACTCTGGAGGGGAAGTTATGTGCTGTTTAATCTCTAGAAGTAGCTTGCCATGCTGGCCTCCTGATATGAACTCGGCTGTTATCATTGTTGGAGGAGCTTGGGACTTCACTGTTGCTGAGGACGGCTGTGGTACTTTTCATGAGAGCCCTGGTCCCTATTTTGAGTTTTGCTTCTTGGCTCCAGTGCAGAACCCTCAACCTACTGGCACAGATCCTTCACCCCACTGGCACATTCTTTCTAGTTTCCACCACTGACCTTTGGGCCTTCCCAGTGCAGATCTGTGAAACAGACTTGCATGAGTCATTGCTGTGGGCTGTCCACCTCCAGCTGGACTCTTGGGAGGCATTGTCATGGGCTCTGGGTCTTCAGTGGACTCATGCAGGACATTGCTGTGGGATCCAGGCCCTTGGTGGATTTTCTAAGTCTTTAGTGTTGTGGACAGATTTCCTGCACTTTCTTGTATTTAATTCTGGGTGACCATCATAAAACAGTATTATAAATTCTGTGTCCTGTGTGTAACTGTTCTCCTTGCAGCCCCTGATGACAACGTAAGTGTTCAGGCACTACCATCCTGGATGAGGAGTGAAGTCCTCGGGTGCTTGTGTTAAGGTCGGAGTCCTGAAGCCGTCTTCTGACAATGTGGAGCCCTCCAGTGACTCAGAGACCCTGGATAGTGTTCACCAGTGCTGGGCTTTTCCGAAGTTATGGAAATTTGGCGAAGTTCAAAGCAAAACACAGCCTGGATCCTCCCTTCACAGACATCAGAGCTGTGAGTTGGGGAACTCAGCCTCCAGTGCAGCCACGTGAGCACCGCAGGAGCAGGAGCAGAGCTTCCAGCAGAGGAGCAACTGAAAGGACATGGTCAGCCACAGCGCCATTGGCTTGTGCAGGACTCTGCTCCTTGGAGGACCTTGAGCATTCCAGCCCTGCCACAGAAGGCCAGCTGCCCCCACAGTCCTTGCTTCAACCCAAACCTGCTCCCACAAAATCCTAGCATGCCCCTGTGTGGCCCATACTGCTGTGAGAGCCAACGCCAGGGCAGGCACCAGCCCAGCAGTGAAGGGAGACCGGGCCCCAGCAGCTATCCACGCTCTCTCACTTTGCTGAGACTCCGTCCTCAGGGCCACTGAAGCCACTGGGACAGAGCCGCTCTTGGTCTTTCTGCGTCTCCTTTGCCACCCCCGGACCAGTGATGCCAGGCCTGAGCAGAAGCACCAAGCCCACACAATGTACAAAGAAGGTGAGCCCTTCTCAGTGCTGGGGGCCCCAGGGGCCGCTGATGAGCCTCTGCCGCAGACATGCAGCCTCCCTCTGCCAGCTCAGATGTGTTGCCCGAGGGCCTATCAGTGACTTTCCATGCTAGATCTCCATACGGACTGGGTTCTAAATAGTTGCACATTCGACGACAGAGTCTGGACCAGGAATCCCCAGACCCCGCTCGCTGAGCTCGTGGTTGCCCGTGGCTCATGCCCTTCTGCCTCGGCTCAGAACCAAGCGCTGGGCAGGCAGCAGGCTGCAGCCTTCAAGCCGTGCCTGCCAGTGGGATGGGCCTGGTCTGCGTCCCGCCTTTGCCATTCCCTAATGTTGAATAAAATTTCTAACACAACGTTGTGTCGAACTGAGCTCCAGCACTGGATCCCAAAAGACTGGACCAGACTGGAATAGTTACTCATGCAAATTACTATTTACTCAGCCTGAGGTCTGAAATGGGCCAGCTTAAAAAAAAAAAAAGAAGAAGAAGACATCCAGGAGGTTCACAGCAGTGACTCAGAATGAGTCTAGTCTACCAGAGCCAACATGGCAAAGAAGCCCGCCTGCTTACCCTGCCAGGAAAGGAGCTTTGCTATGACAAATTGTCTTTTTGTTTCTCCTTCTTTCTTTGACCTTTTCAGTCCTCAAGGTCAGCCTCCTCTGATGAGTTTATTGGAACATTCCTACTCTGCAGAATGAGTTATTTCCCAATTCTACAATCACCAATAAAAGCCAATACAATCTTTAAATGAGTCGTGGCTGTACCTTTTGATGCTAGTCACGAGACTGGGATGAAGCTCTTCACTTCTGCCAGGTACTCGGCTCCCCACATAAGGAAAGGCTGAGGGACCCCTCCCAGCAGGCACACCACTGTGAAAGGCCAGGGCAGAGAGGCTGGAGCGTCCGGTGCGCAGGGGGCATCCCACAAGGGGGCCGGCGCACCACTGGGTCACACGTGACACTGAGCAGAGCCAGGTGAAGAAGCGCAGGTCCAACAAGCAGCGCTGGTAGCGGAGGTCAGACGGAAGCCACGCCGGCCCAGCTCCTGCTTACTCGGCCTACGCCTCCAAAGCCCCTCCGCGTCCCACGCCTGCACCTGGACCCGGACGGATGGGAAGCTGCCTCATCCCGTTTTCTGTCACTGTTACAAAACACCTGACACTGGGTAATTTATACAGAAGTTCATTTGATTCACCCTTGTGGAGGCTGGGAAGTCTGTAGAAATCCCTTTTTCCATCTTCCCCATGTTCCAGGAAGTTTATATTTGTAACCCCATGGAAACGTCATCAGAATCCCGATGAGTGAATTCCCACCTAACATCTCCAGTGTGACCCACGGTGAGAGTCAAGACGCCAAGTCATATTCACAGTTACGGGCAGCCAAGGGGTCCTGAGTCTGGTCCAGGTGAGGGTTCACGGAACGAAGGCCTCGACGCAGGGCCTCACCGGGGATCTATTAACTCATGAAGAAGGGAGTGGCTCCAGGATGAGCGAGCGTGAGGATGGCGGGAATTACATGGGTCGGTGGCCAGGAAGCCCCTCTACAGCTCATAGAGAGAAGGGTGTGCAGAAAGGCCAACCTGCTTAACACAACTGGGGTAGCATTTAATGTTTAGGGAGCTGGGGCTTCCGTTCCGACGTGCAAACTTTTCCTGCCCCGGGAAGTCCTAGCCTCTTACGTTGCGGTTCAAACCCGGTTGACATTCCTGGAACTACTGGCTCTGCCATCCCGCTGGGCTCAGCCTTTTAGAGGGAGACACTGAAAGCAGGAGACGGCTGTCTCCTGGCATCAGAGATTCCACATCAGCACCTCAGCCAGCCCTGTACGCTGCTGAGAGCCGACGGAAGGGAGAAGGAAGGAAACAGCTTAGCCGGCTCTACGCATCAGTGCGTAGAGACGGGCCTGGTTTAGCTAACGCGGAGGTAATTGTTCTGTGTTCAGGGAGAGTGGTCCACTTGGTCTTCTACAGAAGCCCAACAGCTCCGCACTAGCATCTGGTGGGGGGCTTCTTACGGCGTCGGGCCGTGGCGGACGGCAGCAGTGGTGAGCAGAGCAAGCGCGCCAGCTCCATCGCTCTGCCGTCTCACACAGACTGTGATGCCGTCACGCAGGCTCCACCCTCACCACTTCATCGAACCCTAATTACTCCCAGAGACCCCAGCATCAAACACCACCAGAGCAAGAACTTGCGGATTAGGTTTCTGACCCGTGAACTTTCGAGGGACACATTCAAACCCCATCAGCCTTCCGTGCGTGGGCCGAGAAGTCAACGTTGCGATGCAGGAAGTGTGGTGAGGGCCGGGTCCTCTCGACTTCGCCTCCCTGACCTCTCTCCAGTTGCGCAGGGTTCATCTCGTTCACCTGCTCCTCCCTGAGTTCGGGCCCCCAGACACAGGGTCCCCCGCTTCAGGGACTCACAGAACAGTTCCATCAGACTTTTCTTCTCGTTTTCCTGCCTGTGTTGCTCTGGCTCGAGTATCTCTGTTCCAGAGATAGCCCTGTCCTGTCGGAAATAAATCAAACCGCATTTGTCCCTCTCTTCCAGGACGTGACACCAGCATTCCTCCGGCTGCACATTCCATGAGTGAAGGCAGCGCTCACTGAAACACACAGGGCGAAGCCCTAAGGACCCGCATTTCTGTAGCGGAGGACACGTCGTGTTCATCAACAGCATTTGCTGGCGTGAAGAGCATTATTCAAATAACTGCCCTACAGAGATCAGGATGCAAACAGAAAAACCACATTCTGAAGATTGTATCTGTGTGTCTACCGAACATAAAACAAACCGATGAACCAGAGGGACCCCCTACTTGTCTCTTGTTCATGAATTTAGTGTTTGAAACAGAAACACTAAACTTGTGCAGCATCTATAGATGCACATTTAAATTTTTCAGAGGGGTAAATGAGAAGCGGTTGGAGAAGTTACTTTGGAAATATTCTCTGGTCTGGGGATGGAAGTGCTTGCTCAGAACTTGTCAGCACTTAGCCGCATGCAGAGGCTGCTGACAGAAACCTTTAACAATAAGCAAACTCACTCTCCTTGTTGGAACTGGTATTCTCAGTCTTTGAATGAATCTAATAACGCAGACCCACCCACCCTTAAACAGGTGACAGTGGTCACAGCGAGGTGCCAGGTGACTGCTGGGAGACAGCACACGCAGCCCCAGAGGCTGGTGCCGGCTGCTCACGTACACCCGAGGCGGGACAGGGCCTTCCCCGGCCAGCGCGGGCTCCGTCCTCCAGGCTGAGAGTGACCGAACAGGTTCTGGAGGCTGAGCGTGCAGGTCCAGGGACGCTGTGTTCCGAGCAGTGTCCCGGAGGCCTCTGTACACAATCCAGGTTCCATATGTGGGTGGCGGATCCTTCGTGCACCCCCAAGCATGTCCTGGCACCCGGCCAGAGGAAGAATGAACGAGAACCCCCTTCTCCAGCAGAGTTAAACTGGGCCTACATTTTTAAGCAAGAAAAGAAAAGCTCAGAGAAAGGCCAAGTGCTTGGTCCTCTGTCCCTCCGCAGGAACGAGGGTGTGGGCCTCCACTTGGCCAGGCTGGGCACCTGCCCGGGGGAACCCCAGGAATGACCTGCTGTAGAGAGGACCGCCTTGCCTTGTTCTTTGCCTAGCTGTCTAAGGCAAGTCTGGGGTGGAATGCTCAGTGCAGGGCCCCAAGCCCTGCACTACCGTGAACCTTCCAGAGGGCCCCAGGAACCCATGCCTATGGAAATTGCCCAGCAGTTCTGCTCTTGTGCTCTGGACCCCAGGAACCAGGACGCTCCCTGTCCTGGTGTGTTGGGTCAAGTCTGAGGAGTCTTGAACCGTTATGATCAACAAGTTGAATTTGCCCCCCGCCACTACCATTCAAACCCAACTGCAGTCCAGAGCAAGAGAGGAGATGGTGAGTTTCCACAGCTTCCTGGCCAGAGCCGTGACTCCTCCTCCTGAGGCGGAGCTATCCTGGCCGGCTGCCCTTCCAGGCCTGGCTCCAGGCCTCTCTTCCCGGCCCCCCGTCGGGCCGGTGGCACTGCCTGCGGTAAGCCTCGCACACCAGTGCACTTGGCTCAGCTCCAGGCTGGTTTCTGCATTTGGAAATCCGACATCAGCCCATGCCCCTCCCACCTGGTGGCCAGCTTTGGAGAGAGGGTCCTGGTCTTCCCATCTGAAGCTCAGCCCAGCAGCGGGGATGCAAGGGGGGAAAGAGCAGCTGCAGCAGAAGTGACTTGTCCTTACCAGGCTGCTTTCCCTGGGAAGGGCGTCAGAGGAGTGTGGGCGCCCACAGCCCCACGCCCCAGCTCCCCGCCTCCGAAGCGCCACCCTACCAGTTCTTTCCATCCCTCTCTTCTGTGGTAACCCTGGTAGCCTGTGAGGAGGGAATACCATCCCAGTGAGCGGGCAAGGCCCAGAGACGGAGAACGCTTTGCCCAAGGCCACATGGCTAGTGGAAGAGAGGACGTTCAGGCTCCAGCCTAAGCAAGGAGCATGGGAAGCCGAGGTGCCTGGAATTCGGGGGGATGCTTGCTTTGGGGGTTGGGACTGGCAGTCACCCGTGCCTGTGATGCCTGAGCACCGCACGGCCCCGTCCTCGCCCGGGCCACAGACGGAGCCCAGGTGGGCACGCAGCAGGGCGCACAGCACACCCGCAGCCACCCCTCGGCACTAGGGCGCCCCGCCCTTCCCTGAGCCCCACCCTGCCAGAGCAGACAGGACTGGGGAGGGCAGGGGCAAGGCCCCGGAGACCTCCCTGGGTGTCCATGTGCCCGGGGAAGCCCCGGGGGTGAGCTGCAGAGACTGCCTGTGACCGGGGCAGGGCAGCTCTGGGTGAGGAGCCCCGCTCTGGGGGCCTGGGGTCATCAGCCTGACGACCTAGCTGGTCTCGCACTGCTCCGGAATCCTGCGCAGGCCTCATCTCTCTTCTCAAAGCCTCCACTTGGCACCCCGAGGTGCAAATCTGTGGCAGGCCCGTGGGTAAAAGGGCGGTCATGGCTGAGTCTCAATGCCAAGCCACAATCCTCCGCAGGCATCGGGAGGGGTAGGTCGGGGGTCCAAGGCCACTGCTTGGGGAAGCTAAAGAGACAAGTGGGGACAGGGTCAGGAAGCAGCTCCCCTGCAGAAGAGGCCTGGGCACCTGCTCACAGAGCCCCACGATCTTCCTACGTGCCTCACAGGACACATGAGCCTCGCTGGGAACGGCCAAAGTCTCCCCTTCACCACAGCTCTGCCACCCCAGCCTTCGCCCCTCCTCTGGGGGCTGAAACTGCAGGACAGGGCAGAGGGCCCCAAGGGATCGCCTGCCCCACACACCCCTGTGGATGGGAACCGAGGCCGGCAGCATAGAGACCCCAGCATTCTCGGCCCGGGAGGCCAGACAGCACCTCTGGTTCTGCTCCCACAGAGCTTGACCCTGAGGGCGGCCTCCAGATGGCCTCCCGCCCAGTGTCAGCTGCCTCTGTTTTCCCGGGGCCCTCGACGGAGAGGACAGATGACGGGATTGTGTTGTGCAATTTGCTCAGGGCTCCCGGCCGCCCTCCCTGGGGGCTGCAGTCTGCCGGCCCAGACCTCTCCCCAGCCCAAAACAGCATGTGCCGATTTGTTCATAAACACAGCGAGGAGCCCAGGAGGCTGCGGGAGGTGACAGTGGCACTCTGGGCTGAATTTCACAACTGTCCCTTTTTGTTTACAATTAGCCAGGAGGTGGCTGCCTGCAGGGGGCGGCAGGCGGGAGGCCTGTTTTCCCTCTCGCTGTCCTGTTGTTTGTGAGCTCCTCGTCCTGGAAGAAGCCGCCCCGCAGACGCAGACAGCGATCAGATCGCTTCTTTCTCAATGGCCCTCGTGGGCTCTCCAGCCTGCTTGGCTCGGCTTGCACTTGGCGGGAGCCCAGGCGGCGCGGGGCGGTCCCGGAACCCTCTGCTGATGACACAGCTCCGCACTCGCGCGTGGGCAGACAGGACTCTGAGCGCTCTGCACGGTGAAAAGCATCAGGGTTAGCGCAGGAGACGAGACACTAAGTAGCAGTCCTGATGGAAAGAGGCCCGCACTCTGCCCGGGGTGCAAGACCCCAGGACCCCAGCACTGCCACCCTGTCCCTGACAGCCCCTGTGTGACGGGAAGAGGACGGGCGTCTCGGGGGCAGCCAGCCTTTCCCAGGGCGGCCTGTAGTGCACACTCGCTCACTCGTCCCCCGGGTGTGACTCCCGGTCCCTCCGTGTCTCCATCTGGGGAACAAAAGCTGTAAGCGAAGCTCTCTGGCACACGCTGTGAGAGCAGATGGGGGACGCGCCACGGGACGGCTGCTTGCAGATGACAAAACCCACAGAAGTCTGCTCCCTGCAGCCACGGAGGCCGGCCCAGAGGCACCAGGCAGGATGGGCTCCGGGCTGTGGCCCTCCGGTAGACTGCAGCTTTCCACTGAAGAAGGGAAGTCTGGCCCTAAGAAGCTGGTCTTTGTGCAAATCCAAACTGTGTATTCTAACCCAGGAGGCCACCACTAAATGCTACAGGAAGCCTTTTAAAAGCAATGAGACAGAGACCGAGGCTTGCAAGGCCGTTTTGCCGGAATGGCGAGTGGCTGAGTCTTAGCCTGACCTGTCTTTCTCACCAGAGGTGACCACTCAAGGGACAGGAAGGGATCCCGGCTTCTGACAGCCACAGCCCCTCGGGGGCCCCGGCTGCGCGGCCCATGGCGCTCCCTCGCTGACACCTGTTCAGGATGCTTCCCAGAAAGAGTAGCTGGTGGGGTTTCCCCAAAGGCATCAGATCCCCGGGAATCCGGGGTACCCCTGGATCTTGGTACAAGTGGGGTACACGGCAGGCTCCCTTATCCACAGCTTCTCTTTCCATGGTTTTCGTTCCTTGCCGGTTAATCATGGGGAAGAAGAAAAAGAAGGGCGAGCAGAGTGCAATCGTATTTTGGGAGGAGAGAGAGACCGTGTTGGCATAATTTTTCTTACCATTATTGCCATAATTATTTTATTAGCAGTATTAATATCTGCCCATGTCTAATTTATTTGTTAAATATTTTTTATCAGTACATGTTTGCAATGCGTAACAAACACGCTCGCTGTGGAGAGTTGGTCCGCATGGCGTCTTAGTCCCCCTCACGTCCTCTCCCCCTGCCTCGCCTCTCCCTCCGCCGCCGGAGCTCCCGCCCAAACGCCCGAGCTGCAGAGTCAGGCACACGGCACTATGGCTGGCTCTCGGCGTCCGTGTGGGGTAGTGAGTCCGCGGTAGGATCACCGAGGCAGGAGCTGGGCTCGGTCCCCGTCAGTGCTCTGGCCCCGTCTGTCAGCACACTGAGCTGTAGGGGTGTCAGGGCAGAGCGCCCGGCGTTCACAGCGGTACACGACACGTGCACACACCCAACCTGCACATGACTGAGGCTCGGGCTCACTTGCTTGGGCCAAGAGATGAACAGAACCGGTTCCCTGTGGGTTTCTGTCAGGATGTGCAGAAACGCCTGCTACCACTGCCGGCTCGCCGTGACGGGGATTGCTGCACGGGGTTTGGATGTAGAACGTCCCCAGGGCCGGTCTGCTAAAGGCCTGGTCCCAGAGCCAGGGGGAGCCTGCAGCCAGGGGGCCTGGCGGAGGCCTGGAGGTGCTGGAGCGGCCTTCGAAGGGCTTGCGTGGCCATCGTATCTTCCTCTTGCACATCAAGTGGTTCTGCCAGGATGCGCCGGCTCACCACAGGCCCCAGGTAATGAGACCAACTGATCGTAGAGGGGAGCCTCCAAAACTGTGAGTCAAAATAACCTTTTCTCGTTATAAGTGGATTGTGTTGGGTGTTTTGTTACAGTGATGGAAAACTGATTAACACGGAGCTGCTGTTTTCATCATGCCAGCCACCTGTGGATGCCTGGAACCCTGGACGGACCCAGCATGGGCCTAAGTGTGAGATGCTAACCATGAAGCTGCACTTGCCAGCCCGCAGGTGACTGAGCAGATCCAAAGGAACCGATGCCCAACACCCTGACGGACACAAGCAAGAGCTCGCCTGCTGCAGCCCTGTATTTCCAACTGGGGAGCCTGAGAAGCTGGGGTTCTGCTCTGGAAAGCAGCGCACCGTGGCCAACATGGCCAGCATGGCCAGCCCTGCACAGCAAGGCCCACATGCGGACGGATGGAGCCGCACTTGCTGCAGGCCTGAGCTCTGGCCCCAGCAGGGTGCTCCAGGCTGGGTGAGGTAAACAACTGCACTTATCACAGCCTCAGAGGTAACCCCAAGAATCTGATGTCCCCAAGCACAGCCTGTGCTCCCCGCCACTCCTCAGAGCCCGATGACCAATGCGAGCTTGGACAGGCTGTGCTGCACGCGCTGCTGAGCCTCCCGTGCTTTCGTGTCCTCAGCCTGGAAACCGGGAGCAGATCGAGAAGCCCCACCTGTGCCCCGCGGTGCTGACTGTCTGGTTAGCACCGTGCACGCGCTCGTCGCGAATGCCACCCTGTGTGGCACCTCATACCTGACCCGACAGCTCGGTAGTCCACAGCGTTGTCATCCAGTGTTGAGAAGGATTCGGAAGCAGTGACCCAACCCAGCCCCTCATGAGCTCCTGGTGTTTGCCAAGGACCAGCGAGGAAGAGTTGGCGGTTTCCGCTGCAGGCTGACCGGAAGCCGGGCGGCGGGGAGGGACTGCGGCACCGACAGCCTGGGGGTGGGCACAGATGCTGCAGAAAGGGTCCCCTCGGCAGAGGCAGGGCCTGCACCACGTCCTGCCCAGCGTCTGAGCTGGACAACAGCTGGCCCTCCTCAGTCACTCTGCGCCGAGGATGAAGGGCCAGGGTGACCCTGCTTGCAGCCAGCCCCAAGCCTCCAGCCGGGTCAGAGTGTTACTCTCGGAGCAGCCCGCCACAGGCCGCGCCACATGTCCGGGGCAACAGAGACGCCATGCTGTGCCCACCCGGGCCTTCTGGAGCATTCAGCAGCACGCGTGCCCTCGTAGGTACGCCACCCAACGCCCGCCAGAAGCTCCATCCGCCACAGTCCTCCCCGTCCTGGGTTGTCTGCCCTCTGAGGGGGGCTGGGCAGCTCTGCACATGGCAGAGCTGTTCTGGAGCTGGCGTTTCTGGGGCGCTGAGCGAGGCTCTGGAATTGGAAGAATGCGATCGGCTCTTTTACAAGGCAGCTGTAAAGGGGCCAGGCAGGGCTCCAGCCTGCGCGTCCCTGCGGCACTGCCCTGGAGCCGGGCTGGAAAGGACTGTGTGGGGCCAGCCCGACCTGGACGGCACCTCGGGGCGGACACGGCACTCAGCCTCCCGCATTCCTGCCTGTCTCATGGAGCCAGAGGACCTGTTCTCCTTGCCTCCAAACACTGTCTCATGAGTTTGTTCCCATCTAGGCCCTGCCTGAAGCGAGGTGCTGGGGGTGAGCTCAGCAGGACTCTGGCCCCAGGGAGCTCAAGGTCTCTTACAAGAGTCAACAGGGACCCTGCTCCACAGGCCTCGGGCTACCCTGTGCCGCCTGGGGTGGGGCGCAGCTGACTGGGCTGGCAAGGGAAGTGGACACTAGCCCACGAGGATGGGGAGGAAGGCGTTCAAGGCAGAACCGTGCCGCGCCAGGCTAAAGGGAGGGTGGGGATTCTGTGGTCGGGGGACCCATGGCTCAGGGGAATCAGAAGGTCATCACAACACAGAGCAGCCTGGGGGGGACGGGCTGGGCTGCATGGACAGGATGTGTCGAGGGCTGTCCACAGCCGGGGAACAGAAGGTGTGGGTGTCTGAGGGGGGCGGGTCAGCACATCTGAGGGTTTCAGCCATTGGATTAGAGATGAGGGTGGGAAGCAAGCTGTGGGGACTCAGAGTGGGGCTCTGAATGCCTGGAGAGACTGGCAGAGGGGGTGGTGGGCAGACAGAGGCAGCTTAGCTGCAGACAGCGCTGCCTCCCAGGCTGGCAGGAGGGCAGCCAGGCAAGATGCTAGAAGGGGTTCTGAGAGAGGGGCAGTGTTCAGGTCCCATAGTGAGCCCCAGTGCTGTGGTTGGGATGTGAAATGTCCCCCCAGAGCCTCACGGGCTCAGCACAGCACGTGTGGAAGGTGGCTGGGGTGTGGGGGCTCACAGCTGACTCACCTTCAGGAGGTGGAACCGGCACCACCCCAAAGGGTGTGTCTCCCTCCTGGCTCCTCCCTTCTTTCTCCACATCCTGACTGCTATGATTTGAGCAAATCTCCTCCTCCCCAGCCTCTCCACCCTGCCGTTTCTGTATCTGGGCCAGCCTAACATGACTGAACCTCCTGAAACCGTGAGCCAAAATGAACCTCTCCTCTGTTAAGTCATGAGTGTCCTGTGTTCTGTCTGACATGAGGAAAGGGACAAAGATACCCAGGAAGGAGCTAAGGAAGAGACAGACACCACCGCTCGAAGCCAAGGCATAAGGAGGTGAGGGGCCCACAGATATGTCCAGGGCTCGGTCACCTGGCACACGCAGGTGTGGCAGAGTGGAGATCACCACAGTGAAGGCCTGATGTCCGTCACTACGCACATGCAAATAAACATGACTTGGATTAAACAGAAATATGCCTCTGAAACTATAAATGCGCTGGGAAAATGTAGGAGGAGACGTTTATGGCCTTGGCACCGTCTTCGTAAGCACATGATGGCTCAGAAGTCATGAAGGAAGATGGATATCCCATAGCACGTAAAACTGGAAACGTAGGAGGAGAACAGGGTTTTAGGACAAAGTGGGGGGAAGAATTTGAACCCTCCACGATAAGACTACAGGTTAATGTCTTTAATATATCAGTCTTTAAATTAATTAGAAAAAGACAAACAATCCCGTAAAAACTTGGCCAAACAAACCTTTGCAAAGCAAAAGCAAACTTGGTGGCAGGCTTCCTGGCCTCCCTGCCGGTGACGGAGACCAGCCAGTTCTGGTCCACGGGTCCCAGCATCGCGCGATGCACCCGCAGAGGAGCTGGGCCCGTACAAACCCGTCCGTGCCCCAGGCCCTCCTTCTCTACCACAGCCCACCCTGTGGAACCCATGTCCCGTGACACAGCTGTGGGCTGGGAGAGACTGGCCGGGAGCAAGAAATGGAGCTTGGGCTTCTTATCGCCTTCAATTTTAGTTTGTTAGTAATAATTATCCGACTCATACAGCAAGGAACCAGCAACTCCTGGCAACAACAGTAACAGACTGACCATACAGATGCAAGGAAAATGTTCACTCCACTAGCATGAAGGGGGTTCAGTGTAAAGCAACCGTAGGGTACTATTTTTTACCTGTGCACAGTATTTTTTAAATACTGTGAATATCCAGTATTGGAGAGGGAATGAGAAAGAGAAGACACCAGCATTCCATCAGGAGAAGTACAAACCGTGCGTCTCACTGGAGAACAACTTGGCAATAGTGTGGGAAAATTCACATACATGATTTCATGTTAATTCTCCTTATAAAGTTCTGTTCTATATATTCCTACTAAAATAAATAAATAAATGTATACTTATATGAAAAGATATATATAGTCACGTAAACAGGCATTGTAGCAGGTTGGTATTTCATCACGGCGCTATTGGTATACACAAAAAAGTTTCAAATAACTTAAATGGCCAAAAATAAGACATTATTTAAATTAATGAAAGCTATTCATTCTGAAGAACGTAGTGGAACTGACAAAATCCATGAGGAAATTCTCTATCTGCAAGATGGATAGATAGCTATGACTTGTCATGTAGGAAACCAAACAGCAGGGCGTTTATGTATAACCCAAAATATGGATCAGAAGGATAGGTTTTCTAAGCATAGTATATGAATTTATGATTGCTCATATGCATTTATACATACACATGTGAATCTATCTATGGATAAAAACACATAATTTTAAAGATATTTAAAAATACCTGGAAGAACTTGTAGCAGACTAAAAGCAGAACACCCAAGAGAAAATGATCTAAATGGGAAATGGATTCATTGGGATATTTTCTTTGCCTCAATAGATAGATACAGATATGTAGTGTTATCTCAAGGTCATGATCAAGAAACACTGAGAAGGGTTAACAAGGTGGTTGAGAGAAATGAATCTAAAAATGCTTGTAGAGAATGAAAGAAAGAGAATTGACGCAGGTCCCTGGGGACCCCCGAGGTGACCCACAAAAGCTCACATTATTCTTTCCTGGACTAGGAAACGCTTATGAGTTCTAAAGACTGGTCCATGGATCCAAAAGAGTTAGAAGCATTCATATCATGATGTTTCCCAGAAGTTCGGCTGTAAAGGAAAGCAGACTTGAGACCCACTGGAAGGGAAGGGCAGGAAGGCGCAGGTGTCCTGGGGATAAACCCTCCCCAGTGAGGGGGTGACTGCCCCAGAGTCCGTGTGAACTGAAACCAAGGAAACGCGGCCATTTTCACACGCGATCGGCCAAGGTCTCCGCTCAGCTCCTGGGGCTTTGCCTCTGATGACCGCTAGGCTGGGTGTGGGGCTGCAGGATGAGATCGCGTGGTGCGGGCTGCCGAAGGGCCGCTGCCCTCTGGTCCCCGGGTTGCTGAGGTCAGGCTCATCTGAAATCCTTTGCGTGTAACTTACCCCAGCTCCTCTATCTCCGGTTTCCCACGCTGTGCAAAGCACTCGGCGCTCTTTCAGTCTAGAGATTTCCGTCCTTCCGCTTTGGTGGTTTCCTCTCCTCTGCGATCGTTTTCTCTCCTCTGCTTTCTCTTTCTGAGAGTCCTCTCATGTCAGATGTAGCTCTTTGATTCACCCTTTAATTTTCCTTTTGTACAGCTCTTTGTCTTTCTGTTCTTTTCTCTGGAAGATTCCCTCAATGCCAGTTTCCCAAACGTGCATGGTTTTTGCTGCACTCTGCCACACAGTTTTGTTTTCCCAGAGCCGTTTCCCGTACCCGGAAGGTCCTCTGTGTCACTCCCAGGACTGTCTCGCAGACGCGCCTGCCCTTTTCTATCTCTGAGTTCCCTGGGGTGCCTGCGCTGCCCTTCTTTGCCGGGTTCCTCCTTTCTGTTCCTGGCCGTTGCTGTTCCGTCCATCCCCACCCTCGCTCACGGAAGCCTCCCCGCACAGAGAGTCGGGTGCCCGGCTGCCCCTCAGTCCCCACTTGTTGGCCGCAGGCTCGGTGCGGGTGAGCAGACCTTGTGGTCAGTCAGCTGTCTCTCTGGGAAGCCCAGAGGGGATGGTCATAGCCACCTTTCACCGAAGAATCTTCAGCTTTCGGCTGGAAGGACACGATCCTGGAGGCGGCACCCAAAGGCCGGGCCGGGGACACGACGGTGACCACACAGCAGGGCGTTGCTCTCAGGTTTTCACTGGATTCATGAGCTCTCAGTCTGGGTCCTCGTCTTCAGGTTCACGGGGTCTCCTGGTTCTCAGTGCCCCGAGCACCCCCAGCCCTCTGCCTATCCCGGGCCCTCCAGGCACCCGTGCCACTGGGCCCGCTTCCTGGGCTCCTGCGTGACCAGGGCTGCAGGTGTGAACGTGGCCCCCGCCTTGCCTGAAGTCTCCTGCCGAGAGCTGGGGTCCGCAGCCCTTCCCGTCAGTCCATAGAGATCGCTAACTGAGGTGAATCCTGACGGGCCAGGAGCGGCGGTGGCCTGGAGGGAGGAAGGCAGCCCGTGCACCCCACCGCCGCGCTGCAGTTGAGGCCACACCTGCGCTGAGCCCACCTTGCAGGCGCCCCCGATGAGGCTCCCAACAAGGCACAGCACCGCCCAAAGGGGCCCAGGCCAGGCGTGGGAGCAGGGCACGCACCGCTCATCCGGGCTGTGTGCTGTGCCCAGGAGGATCAGCGACCTCATCAACGCCCCTTCTGGGACGCCGTCGACTCCAGACGCACAGCACACACACGCGTGCACACATACACGCACACCACGCATGCACATATATGCACACCACACACCACACACACACGCATGCCATGCACACACACACGCCACACACACACATCACACACACATGCACACCATACACACAGCATACACACACCACACGTACCACGTACACGTGCACACCACACACACCACACACATGTACATACACCACACATACTCCACACACATGCACCACACATATGCACACCACACACACGCACACACCACACACAGGCTTTTGTGGTTGCCCTACACATGCAAGTCACATGCCCCCCCAACATTATACATCACGCGCATACCCTGCACACACCCCACTCACCATACACACACTATTCACACCACACACGCATCACACACACCACACACACACACTCACACACCACACACACACTGGTACAGAGGTTTGTAGAAGGCGCCTCGCTTTCCATTTCCCAGCGTTTACCGGCGTGGCTGGTCCACTGTTGGTCACGTACCTTCAGGTTTACCCCTTTTCCTAGTCACTAAATATAATTTTGTAGTGATTCCAGGGCAATTCGAAAATATATATGAGAACAATCTGCCAATTTTAACCAAAATTGTAGCAAAGTTTTCTGTAGTAAAGTATGTAAACGCACAGTCAAGTTTAAATGTTCTGAATCAAAACCCCCGAGGTAAGCTGAGGCTGGAACTCATGACACACGTGACCCAAGCACCCATGAAACTCCGGCGTCCTCCGCGTGTGAGCCCGCTCCCTGGTGGGCCGTTCTGAGCCCAGGGGGGCACGGGCGGGCACCGCCACGCGTGCTGTGCGGATATGAACGAGAAGAGCATCGCAGCGCAGGGCAAAGCCTGGGCCGAGTGAAGCCACAGAGCCCCCCAGAGAGGAAACGCGTGTCCCTCTTAGCAGGGAAGTCTCCCCCGAGGGAGGGCTGGGAGCTGGGAGGGGCTGCAGCCCCACCTGACCCCGGACCCAGGGCCACCGCCACCAGGTCACACAGCAGCGCCCCGTCCCTGGTCCCTGGGGTTCACACAAACAGTAAAGCTGGCCCACTGCCCTCCCGTGAACCTTGGCCACCGGGACCTGGCCAGGCCTCAGGTGTCACTCTCCTTAGCTCAGGGACTTCAGAGTTAAAGCTTTATCCCAAGGTCACCGTGCACGTTTGTAAACCTAGGCCCCTCAGAGGCTGCTGGCTGTGCATGAGTCAGCGCAGCCCTGTCGGCTCCTGCAGAAAGCCGCGCCAGCACCCCGCCCCGCAGCTCTGACCTTGCCGGGGCAGGAACTCACCCACGTGGCTCTCAGCACTGCCTGCAGTACCCGAGCCCTCCTCATCGCACACATACCCTCTCAGACATGAGAGCGAGAGAATAAAATGAAAACCCAGCCGGGAACCAAGGCCTCTTGAGCTCGAGGTCTCTGCAGACCATTGCTTTCTGTGCATCCTTTCTGGGGCAGGCAGTCCTCTCTGGGCCTCAAAGCCCAAACTCATCATGGTGACTGGGGAACCACTGGTCCATCCAGGCCTTCTGGGCATCTTTGGTGACGGTCACCATGGCTTGTTTCCCAAGAACATGCACGTGCACCTTTCAGCTGGAGTAGGTAGCCCTGGCTCCAGGACAGCAGCACTGTACCACGTGATCAGTAAGGGGTGGAGAAATGACCACAGGACCCTAAGGGCCTCGCCGCTCTAAAGCCTCCCAACACGTCATCGTGAGTGTGTATAACACATAGAAAAGTGGAAAGGGAACCAGGCATGGTGGTGCTCGCCTTTCATCCCAGCACTCTGGAGGCTGAGGCAGGAGGATCATTGGGAGTTCGAGACCAGCCTGGGCTACAAAGAGAGTTCAAGGCCAGCCTGAAGTGCATAGTGGGACCCTGTCTCAAAAAATAGGGCCAGGGATTTAGCTCAGTGGCCTAAGTGCCTGCCTGGCAGGCGTGAGATTGTGGGTTTGATCTCTGTATATTGGTTACTTTTCCCTCGTTGCTGAGACAAAACACCTAACACCCAAAATTAGGGAAGGAAAGGTTTATTTAGCTTACAGTTTTTGGAGGTTTCAGTCCATAATCAGCTGGCTCCAAGGCAGGGTGGCATGGCACAGGGGCAACACTTCAAGGCAGCAGCCAAGCAAAAGCAGCCAGAGTAAAAGGGGCCAGAGCAAGCCTCTGCTCCTCCCTTATATTGTACGCAGGCCACCCCCTGCCCCCAGGGTGGGTGTAGCATTCACAAATCTCCTTGCCTTCCTTTGCCCAGGATGATATTTATAAAGAAGTGCCCTACCTCCTTGCTGAGTCTCTCAGTTAAACTTCTGACCTTCTCAAATTGACACAAGGAACAGGTAACTGCTTGTGCTCTACACCCCAGGATGTAGAGCTGCTGAGTTACTTAATTAAGCTTCTAGACTTCTCAAGTTGACACAATGTATAAACCATAGCACCCTGGTACCAAAAAAAAAAAAAAAAAAAAAAAAAAAAAAAAAAAAAAAGAAAGAAAGAAAGTGGAAATAATTACATTCCTAGCCCCACCGCCCAGATACCATGGGTAACATTTTGCTAAGTGGTTGTCCTCAGAATCTGAAGCCATTATTAGTCCCGTTCTGGTCACCGGGACAAAATATCTGACACCCGCAATTTAAAGGAGGAAACATTTATTTTAGCTCACAGTTTGGGTCTGTGGTGTGCTGGGCCCAAGACAGACACGGAATGGTAGAAGAGCATGTTGGAGGAAAAGGTGCTCAACCCACGGGGCGGCCAGGAAGCAGAGCCGAGAGGGAGGCGGGGACAAGGTTATGCCCTTTCAGGTCACACCCTTCTCTAACCCAACCCCACCGCCAACAGCAGGGTAGGTCCTGAACTCACCCCTGAATGAATCCACTAATGAGCAGAGAGCCCCCGATCCGATCACCCCACACAGGACACTTTGGGCGGACATTTCCAATCCAAACCATAAATGCAGTAGATTAGTTCCTGGACCCCCATCGACACTCAAACCCTCAGAAGTTCGAATTCCTTCTGACAGTGGTGCAGCATCTACACAGAACACACGCACATCCTCCCAGATACTTCCCATCGTCTCTAGATCGTTTGCAATACCAAACCCAATGCAGATCGCATGGAAATAGCTGTCGCACTGTGTCGTTTAGAGAATAATGACGAGGGAACAGTTCCGAACGTGTGCAGCGCGGTATGGATGTTTTTGAGTCCTGTTCGTCTGTGGTTGGTTGGACCCGCCGATGTGGTGTCTGTGGTTAGAGAGGGCGGACCTGCCTGTGTTTTCTCGAATCCACACAGCCCTCCGCACCTGGGGCCAGTGACCTTTCCCACACTGCAAAGTCAGTGACAGATGTCATGCATGTCCTCATGAGAACCTGGAAGCGTTTTACCACTGCAGCTCAGCAGCTCCCTGCGATCCTGTCTGCTTTGGTAACGCGCGTGCAGAGACGCGGGAACACGCCAGGATCTGGGTGTGCACAGCCGCCTGCTCCTTCCTTCCTGCAGCCAAGCAGAGAGCCCCTGCGTCCTCTGGGAACCGCGATGGCCCCGGGTTCATGCTGAGGAGAACTGCACTGGGCTGGGGCTGGGCGGGAGGTGCCATACGCCTGCTTTTGGTGCCCAGCTGTGTTCTTGGTGCACAGAGCCCGGTGACTCAGGGAAGGGCCACCACCTTCCTGGCTTCCACTCCTCGCTGTCAAGGCAAGGTGAGGGCCTGCCTCCAGCCTCTGTCTGTGCAGGGGACAGTGGGGCCTTATGAGCTGCACACAGGATCACCCTATAAAACTGTCAAGCACAGAACTAGGAAGCCAGGATGGTGACCATGCAGGGCTAGAGATGAACTCAGAGAGAGCCTGGCCTGGGCCCATACCAGTCCCAGTCTGTTCCCAAAGTCTAGAACATCACTGGCCGGATTAATGGGGCCCCGGCAGTAGGGAAGGAGGGCTTCCCTCTCCCAAGCAGGAGGTGCTTGCAAGCCCTCAGACTGCATGCAGATCATCGGGCAATGACGTTAGGGACCCATGGAAGCTCTACACTGTTCCAGGCAGGGTCAAGTCTGCAATGCAAACCCAGGCAAGCAGCAGGGGTGTGGTGGAGCACAATCCAAGGGAGAGGCCACTGCTTCTCTGCAGATCCTGGCAGCCTGTCACCACTGGCACATTCTCATCCCTCCTGGGGTCCCCACAGGATGTGGCCCCAAGGCCGTGTGTCCTCCATGGCCCCTGGCTGGCAGATCCAGGCCAGGGCTGCCCTCCGGTGAACAGCTTCTACACTGCTTCATGCCCCACCCACTAGAACATCAGAAGCCAGCAGGGAGAAGAGGAGAAGAGAAGCTGCCCTGGAGAGCCGTGATGGGTGGCACGGCAGGCGGATGTAGAAACTGTTCCTTGGTGAGTTCCCAGAGCCCCAGCCTGACTGCCAAAGCTGAGTTCCTCCTTGTCCTTTTCCTCCTCCCTCTCCCTGTTCCCTCCCTGATCAGGACTTGCTGAGAAACCTCACCATAAAAAATTTGCAGCAGCCAAATCCTTCCACCGGGTTCTGCAGCTGCAGCTCTCAGGTAGACCTCACCAGTGAGCAACCTGGGGAGGAAGCTTCCGGGGACAGGGGACGGCAGGCTCCTCCTGGGGAGGAAGCTTCCGGGGACAGGGGACGGCAGGCTCCTCCTGGGGAGGAAGCTTCCGGGGACAGGGGACGGCAGGCTCCTCCTGGGGAGGAAGCTTCCAGGGACAGGGGACCGCAGGCTCCTCCTGGGGAGGAAGCTTCCGGGGACAGGGGACCGCAGGCTCCTCCTGGGGAGGAAGCTTCCGGGGACAGGGGACGGCAGGCTCCTCCTGGGGAGGAAGCTTCCGGGGACAGGGGACGGCAGGCTCCTCCTGGGGAGGAAGCTTCCGGGGACAGGGGATGGCAGGCTCCTCCTGGCCCGTCTCCTTCAACCTCGGGGCTCCGTCCACAGCCTTCAGAGCCTGGTGGTTGGTGTGCTGGTTTCAGCCATGAGACCCCACACCCCAGCCTTTCGTTTCCACGTGGGTGACAGTGATGGAAGAAGACAGCATGGCCCAGTGACAACCAGGACTTGTGGAGGCTCCTGGCTCCGCCCACAGCTCCGCCTTGGCTCCGGCCTCTGGAGTATACTTGACTTGGTGCCTTTCTTAACTCATTCCATTCCCATTTACTCTCTCTGGGCCTCCCGGATCTAATCTGTCTTCCAACAGCTCGTGCAGTGAAGGCTCGGTCCCCAGCGCAGCGGTGGAATCTTCAAGATGACTGGATTGGGATGGATGGATCCAATGATGAGACAATGGTTTGAAAAGCCATTGAGAGTGAGGGAAACTTAGGAGGCAGGACTCAGTTGAAAGGAGTGGGTCACAGTGGCATGTCCTTGGACCTTGGATCTGTCCCCTGGCTCCTTCCTTGTGACTCTTTGCTTCTCTCTGCTCACTGGCTGCCACCAGGTGAGCAGCTTTCCCCCACCATTCTCCTCCTCCATGACATTTCTGCTTCTCTACAGTCAAAAAGCAATGGAGCTAGCTGACCATTGACTGAGCCTCTGAAACTGTGAACCACAGCAAATCTTTGCTCCTCTAGGTTGATTTTCCCATCTGTTTTTCCACAGTAATGGAAAACTGACAAACACAGAAACTTCACTCCTGGGGATGAGAGAACCTTTTCCGCCACATTACCTAATCTTGTAAAAGCAGACACAGAGCTGTAGAGTCACACAGAGCCCTGAACTCTGCCCCTTCCCTGTTCTTAGAGGAAACCCCGAAGCACTCTTCACCTGCTGCAGCTCTGTCCTTTCACAACCTGTGGTGGCAACCGCAGCTCTGCTCACATCACCGGGGCGCAGGTGCCTCCCCAAAGGGCATGCTGGGTCCCCCACCCGCACGAACTGGACTGAAGACTCAGCAGGCCCTACCTGGCCCTGCGGTCCTACAAGCACAGGCAGAATGAGGCTTAGGCAGGGAAGGCCAGTCTAATATGACCAGTGCTATGGTTCAAACGTGTCCCAAAAAGTATGCGTCAAAAAGTTAAGCCCCAGTGTCTCAGGGCTGGGAGGAGGAGTCTAGGGGAGGCGTTCAGGTCTGTGGGCTGCACTCTCATTAATGGAATCACGTGAGTGCCCGAGGTCTTGAGGCTTTGAGCTCCGTCCTCTACTTCTGCACCCACGTGCTTGTCGTCGTCCTCTATCATGTGATGACGCAGCACGAAGCCCGTGCCGGATGCCTGTCCTGTGACTCACAGGCCTCCAGAGCTGTAAGAAACGAATCTCTGTTCGTTATAAACTACCAGCCTTTTCTATCATTATAGCAGCACCAAAAGGACCAGACACAGGAAATAAGAACCCATCTCGGGGGCTTGGGCCTGGGGATGTTGTCCCTCCAGGTTTCTTCCTTCTCTCTTCGAGAACTCCTGCCCAGCATTCATACCCCTGGAGATATGCAGACACCTCTGCCTTCCCGATGGGACTGTGTTTCAACCAAGGAAATGGTCACCAGTTAGAGTGAGGGTGATTGGGGCGCCAAGGTGGGCCCACGGCTCATCCTCTCTGTGCCTTGGACTTCGGGGAGGAGGCGGAGGGGTGACTGCTGTAAAGACTACTTCGCAGTTGGAAAAGCACCAAGCATTTGGAGCCTTGTTTTAAAGCCACCCACACCTGGGCCTCTGCTCTCCCAGCCCAGGGCTGACCTACCCCGGGGAGGTCTCAGCCCTCTGCTCCAAATCACCTGACCCGGGTGGTGGGGTTTTGCATCTTGACTCCATTTAGCTCAGGCTGTAGCACTCCCACAGCTTGGCAGGGATGGAGAGAAGTTACAGCACGCAGCCTCCCCAGCCCCATCTTCGTCACCACTGCCCCCACTGCCCAAAGCCTGAGAAAAACAAGTCTCTCCCTGAAAACAGACAGGCGCTGCCCCACAGCCAAGCCGCCCCATAACGCAGCCACAGCTCTGAAAGGAATTTGTCTTCCTCGGAAGAAGTTAACAAATACCGTCATAAACTTGGAATCTGCAATCCCACGACATGTCAAAGGATTCAGAAAAAAAAAAAAAAAAAAAAAAACCTTCAGTTCTGTGAGCCACATTAAAATCTAATCTCCTAAACATTCTGAATTAAAACATGGCTCGCTGTGGCTGGCTTCCCACCCTGTGCTCGCAGGCTCAGACACCCGCAGCGCGGGGCTTGGACAACAAAACCTTCCGATCAAACCCAGGATGCCCAACAGGCGCAGAGACACCCCAGGGGTCGCCCTGAACCCAGGTGTGGGGGGTCGCTTCGAAACAACGCTCCAAATGCTCGTTGCTTTTGCAGCTGAGAAGTGGAGTCTCTACCTCCGCTCGCCCTCCAGCTCCTGCCCAAAGTAAACACACGTGGGTAATCTTAGCTTCCCTTTGTGGAAGATATTAGCCCCAAAATTTTTAAAGAGGCTTCTAATGTATTTATGGAAATTGGGTATTTGTAACCACTATTTCTGGCAAAATCTACCCACATGTAGGTACAAATACACCGACTCAAGTCTGGCCTACAATTAAATGAAAGTTGAATAGTACACGGAAATGGTGAAGTCAACACACCTCTTAATTCTAAAATCCCGCTTTGACATGAAGAGCCACAATGCAGTCATTCGGGGGATCAGAATATAGCGAGTACATTCTAATATCAAATATTCCAGCTTCTAAAAAGTACCAGGTGGCATTTTGCAGGTTTCTCTTCCTCTGGTTCATCGGCCACAGCTTGTGAGTGGCAGCTCTCCTGAGTGTCCGGGACGGGGAGCACTTCTGAGCAGGCTCACGTGGCCTCAAGATTGGGGTGCTGGGAATTACATTTTTATGCACCCAGAAAGGCAAATTATTATACATCTGTGGAAAGACACTTGAACTATTCAATAATACGCTTGTCGTCCTTCCAAATGTATGAATGTAACACTAATGTGCAAATTCATTTTGGCCTAGACCTTTACCCATGGTGACTTGAATTTTGTCTGTAGTTCCAAACAACCAAGTTTCACAAGGATACAGCTCACTAAAGAACACGATTACAGAAAACTTCCTGATTCAGGTAGTTCCCTCTGGCCACATACGGCTATTTTTTAAAAGAAGTAAGCAAAACCATGAAGTTGATACTTCCCTGGCAAGGAGAGAATTACTTACAGAGTAAGTTTAAGGAAAGGCAGACACACAGAAAAAAATCTCCATCCTGCGTTTCCTCCAGCACAAAAAGCCGGCTCAGCGTTAAGATCATTCCTCCCCTGTAAATGGGAGAAAAGAGGCTAAGAGCTTAGGACTCACTCCGCTTTTCCATCCGTCCACTCGGGCTGCAGCAGCGCAGACTGGGCAGCGTGGAATCAGTAGACACTGAGTCTTTGTGGTTCTGGAAGCTGTAAGTTCAAGATCAAGGTACTGAGAGATTTGACCTTTGGGCGAGGGCCTGCTTCCTGAGGGATGGCGACATCTCACGAGGTGGAAGGGGAGAGGCAGTACTCTCAGCCTTTTATGGTTTTTTAAAAAAATTAAATCTAGTGGTACATGTTGGGTATATGTAATTATCACATTCATCATAGGGAATTTGTGCCTGTCCAAAGGATATAACTTGATTCTTGTTTTTTCCGAATTCCCCCTCCCCTCCCTTCAACCGCTTTTCCCTTCCCCATTTACAAAAATTTTGTTTCCATTTTACCTTATTTTAGTATTTTTTTCTTTTCCCTTCCTTCCTTTTCCCCTCCCCACTCCCTACTTCCCTTTCCCATTTGAACACTTCCTTCCTATTTCACAATATGTATCTATTATACATTTTGGTCCTCATTTGCACTTTTGGTTTCTCACATCAGAGAAATTGTGGTATCTACACATGTGAGTTCAATTAATTTCACTTAAGGGTATGTTCTCAAGGCACATCCGTTTACCTGGAAATGTCTCAAGATTATCCTTTTTATGGCTGAGTAGTACTCCACTGTATCAAAAAACTCCAGATCTTCATCCATAGGTTGATGGGCATTTGGGTTGCTTCCAAGATTTAGCTATTACAAGCTGTGCTACTTTATGGGTGTGCACACATCACTTTGGTTTGATGCTTTTAATTCTTTCAGGAAGATACAAAGAGGGTGAATGGAACTAATGGAGCCTCTAGTTCTAGAGGAATCTCCACACTGACTTCCACAGAGGCTGCACCAGTCTACGCTCCCACCAAAGTGGAGAAGAGTCCCTTTTTCCCCACAGCCCCTCCAGCAGTTGTTTTGGTTGATTCCTTGTTGGCAGCCAGGCTTTCTGGAGTGGGATGGAATCTTGGTGTTTTAATCTGCATCTCTCGAATGATCAGTGAAGTTGAACATTTTTTCACATATTTATTTGCCATTTCTGCCTTGTCGTCTGGTTGGGAAGAGCGCACGGTGAGGCGGAGTCCAGGTGCTCTGGTGTGCTGTGTGGCGGGTAGGGCCCGCAGGCCGGTGGGTCCAGGGCACAGGGCTCCGCCGAGCCCTCCATGACACAGGAGACCACCACTGAAGTGGGTACCGAGGTGATCTATGAATGCGAAGAGTATCTGACTCGTGAGGTGGGGACCGGGGTGTGGCTCTGGGGCAGGACCTTCGCTGAGCTGGGACATTGCTGTCTGCCTCTGTCTCGGGTTTAGAAAGCAGGGCGTCTCCTCTTTACGACTGTGAGCCTGCCCAGGGGTTGGCGGCCAGGTGACGAAGGCCCCGATCTCAGGGGCTGAAGGCAGCAAGCACGCTTCGTCTCTTCTGGCTTCAGTGGCGGCTCCTGCTTCCTGGCTGGGTCCCTGGAGGGAGAGGGCAGGGCTGGCTGGGGGGACTAGGGCTGGCCATGGGCCCTGCCTCCGGGGCTGAGTGTGCTGTCACAGCCTGCTGCCGGTGTCCCCCACAGGCTGCGGGGCAAGAAAGAGCAGGACAGGGCCTCTCTGATCTGTGTGGCCTCTGAGACACAGCTCAGAGCCAGCGTGACCTTCATCACAGTCTCCCGCAGGAGACAGGCTCCAGGCTGGGGACGGAGCTCCCACCTCTCAGGGTGTCATCGCCACGCTGTAGGGGAAGCGGCAAGGGAGAGAGTGTGGGGGAGGCCACCTTTGGGAGACACAGCCTTCCCCGGATCTTCGCATGCAAATCCTGGCCCCCAAAGCTGCCTAAGCCTTGGAGGGAGTGGCTAGGAGAGGTGACACCACCCAGCCGCACTCACGGGAAGGTCAGGCGTCAGGGACACTCCAGAGCCCTCCGCCCAGCACGGGGGGGCTTTGCATGCGCTGCTCTCAGCTGAGTGCTGAAGGCGAGGCCGCCAGGCCACAGTGCCCGTTCTGTCCAAGCAACAAGGAACACACCAAACTCCGCGGAAGCCTCCTTCACAGCAGAGCCAGTGCCCATATGATCAATACCAGTGATACAGTCATGGATAACAGTGTCCCGGCACCCTCCACCCAGCCTCTAGCCAGCCTCTAGCCAGGTCGAATCCCTGCATTCTGAGAAGCCGAGGCAGAAGAATCAAAACTGTGAGCCCAGACTGGGCAATTTAATGATTTAGTGAGATCTTGCACTGAAATAATAGATTTTTGCAAAGAGGATATAGCTCAGTACAAAGGCACTGGGGTTCAATCTCCAGTATTGTGTAAAGGGGTGGGGGAGAGAGGAAAGGAGAAGACAGAAAGAGAAAGAGGAAGCAGGAGGAGGAATAAGGAGGGGGAGGAGGAAGGAAGGAAGGAAGGAAGGAAGGAAGGAAGGAAGGAAGGAAGGAAAGAAGGAAGGAGAAAAAGAAAGAAAGAAAGAAAGAAAGAAAGAAAGAAAGAAAGAAAGAAAGAAAGAAAGAAAGAAAGAAGAAGGAATGAGGGAAGAAGAAAGGGAGAAATGAAGGGAGGGAGGGAGGGAGGGAGGAAGGCAGGAAGGGAAAAGTGAGCCTAGATGCGCTCACAGACGGACGCATCCACAGGCAGAGGCTGCCCCACAGCAGCCAGGCCGGCGGTGGACGCCAGCTCAGTGTCCTGTGGCTACGCGGACAGCTGGGTTCCCGCCCCTGTGGTCTGCAGCAGGAGCTGAGCGCTCCAGCCCCAGGCATATTCTCAGTCTGCCCTGCCGGCGGGACGGCGGGGAGAGGGTGCTCTCAGGCCTCCAGCGCCCCGGGGAGCAGTAAGACTCAGGATCCGAGGAACGTGGCAGGGGGACCCTCTGCGGCCGCCCTGGGACTGGACCCCGCCTCAGTCCTCCTCCTTGCCTCTCGACCCCCACGACCCCAGGGGCGTTCTGACAACTACTAGCATGAGGCCCGCTGGGTGCCCTCTCACCACATGCGGAGGGACTGAGACGCTGGTCACGGTCTCCTCTAGGTGCTGCTGTTCCCAGCGGCCTCTCAGGGCAGCCCTCAGGACGGGGCTCCGGCTCCTCTGGCCAGCGCGTTTCCCATCATCGGTGGCCGCCTGACAGCTCTGTGGTCCTCGGGCCCCACCGTGCCACCCCTGCCTGGTGGTCCCTGCTCTTTGCTTCTCATGCACCTGGTCACTGGTTCTTCCGGCCCAAAGGGACCACTGTGCCTCGGGAGTTCTGCCCCGAGCAGCCCCTGCCTCTGCGGACGGCAGCGACCCGGTCCCAGCCGCTGAGCGCCCCGACCCAGCAGCAGAGGTCTGGCTTTTTCACACACGCGGAGCCAGGGCCAGCAGGAGAGTGGGGGCGAAGGCCGCAGGAAAGAGGAGGGGCTGCAGAGGGCGGGGCCGGCAGCTGCTCCAGGAAGGAGCCCGAGAAAGCATTTCTAGCAGCTGCGGGGATGCTGCAAGCCTTGGCCACCCCGGGTCTCAGCACCCTGCTGCTGGGAGGAGCCCTGCGGAACTCCCGTCCCGGAGACAGGGCCGCCCAGCCCACGGCCCTGGGGCAGGGACGGGATGGCCGCTGTGAGCTGTGACCCTGGGACTCTTCTGTGACGGAGGGATGCTCCTCCTCTCACTGAAGCCAGCGCAGAGAGGATGGTGCCCTCCCCGGGCCCCTGCCCAGCCACGGGCCTGGCCAGTTCCTCCGCCCGATACCTGGTGGCCTCTCGCAGCCTTTCCCAACCGCCCCGCGGAAGCTCCCTCCCCAGCCTGAGATGGTGACGCCCACTGGTGTCTGTCCCCCAATCCCACGCTATCTGATCAAAGGCAGGCCCCCTGCCCACCATACAAGGCCAGAGCCCAGCTGCGCACCCTGGCCCCCCGCAGAGGGAAGGGACTGCAGAGGAAACGGGGGGCCCGGCCCACCCAGCAGGCAGAGTCTGTGCCGGCCGAGTTCTCTCGGGGGCTGCCGCAGGCTCCAGCACCCCCCAGAAACCCATGGTGGTAACCATGGCACAAAGTGTCCCCGGCAGGGACGAGGCCGGCCCTGTGCCGCGCCCCCAGGGGTCCAGGTGGTGTCCCCAACTCTCCTGAGCTTTGTCCTCTCCTTCTCCCCCGGCAGCTTGGCCCTTGGCTTTGAAAGCATCAAGAGGAACAGGCAAGGGAGGAGGGGGCGCCGCCCGGGCCGCAGCTGGGCAGCTCTCGGGTGGGCTCTGTGCCCCGTGTGGCTGCGGCCTGGTCCCCAGGCGCCTTTCCGGGGTCCCCACTCTCCCGTGCTCAGCGGGCCCCAAATGATGCAGAAACCTTGCGCCCCAACCTGTAGGCTGCTCGGCTCCCAGACCCATTAAACGGCCTTGAACGGAGATGCCCGTTTGTCCTCGGCCCAGACTGGACGTGGGAGGCACAAGGAAATGTTTAGTTCAGCGCAGGAAGTGGGCTTGCGCTTTGCCCAACAGATGAAACAGAGCCGAAGATGGGAGAGAGCGGAAACTCTAGGCGGAGCAGTGTGACGGGAGGCGTCTCACCCGCGAGGCCGAGCCCCAGCCCTCCCCGGCGGCCTCACAGCCGAGCGCCCACCGTGGCCACCCAGGCTTGTTCTGACCCTCCGATCTGGGGCTCCCGGGGCCAAGAGGGAGATGGAGGAAGCCAGGGGAGCAGAGGTGAAGGCATCGGAAGGAGGAGGAAAGGCAGAGGGCAGGACGGCAGCTGCTGAGCATGAAGCCCCCCGGGAGCACCTCGGGCAGCCCCGGGAATGCCGCAAACCTCGGGCCTCAGAAGCCTTCTCCTCCCCTCCCGGCAGCCCCGGGCCAGGCCGCCGGAACATTCCACGGGAACACCCGGCTGCCAGCTTGGCCCTAAAAAAAGTCCCCAGTTGTTGGGACAGGGCTGCCTCGAGAGCACGGCTCTCCCTGTGCTAGAGAACCAAAGCCGATGAGAGCGGGGTCTGCTCTGAGCGTCTGGCCCTGGGAGACGCGGCCAGGGTGACTGCAGCCAGGGAGCTGCCGGGGACCCGGGGGCGGGGGGCGGGGGTGCACGCGGAGCCGAGCGCTGCGGGAAGGCGCACGGCTCCGAGGCCACCACAGCTGTGGCGCTCCCAGCGTAGCTTCTCCCCAGTCCCGTGCTCTCTCCTGCATTTTGACCCCTGGCCGGGCAGCACGTTCCCAGGGGCCACAGGGACAGGAATCCCGTGGGAGCAGAGGTGAGGAGCAGGGGAGTCCCCCGGCGCAGCGGAGAGCTGCCCAGGGGCGGGACCCCGCTGCAGGACGCACATGGCTTCCGGGCGAGGGAGCACGGAGCTGTCAGGTGACAGGCGAAAGAACTGCAGATGCTTTCGTGAGAAAAGCCAGACAAGCAGAGGCCGCGCCTGCCCCCGCGGACTGAGGACGTGCCCGCCAGTGTCACGGGCTCTCAGGCTGCACTGTCAGGCGTCGCCCCAGGCCCACACTCTGTCTCTCGGGATGTAAGAGGGGCCCTGACTGCTCTCACTAACGCCGCGGTAGCCGTTCGCGTTGCCCTCTGACAGCAGACGCGTGCTAGGAAAGCTGGTGAACGCAGCCCCAAACCCATGCTGTGCTTCACCCAGCAGGTGAGCGCTGCTCCTGTGACCCCTGCTGTGCGGAGCGTGGACAAGCACCAGAGCGCGGTCTAAGGCCAGGCGATTGGTCACAGGGGTTCGTGTCCTGCTCAGGGTGATGGCAGTGGCAGCTGGTCCAAGAATTCCACACGCACGTGCTCGTCCCTTCATCAGTGAAGCAGAAGAGCTTGTGGTCCCTGCCAGGTCTGCAGGGAAATGCTGCAAGCAAAGGAGGAGGAGGTCAAGGCTGGAGGTCTCCAGTGGAGCCCCTCTGCCGGGGCAGCCCCGTCGGCTCACGTGGGTTGGTGAGCTCCCAGGACCGGGGCTCCTCGCCTTTGAAGAAGGAACATTGGGCAGGGTGATTCCAGGCCCAAAACTTCAACTTGCCCTGGAGTCACCCAGCAGATGTCGACGGCAGCTGTGCCGGGCACCACGCTCAGGGGCCCTTCCGAGGAACAAGCCTGCCGCAGAGAGCCCGGGTCAGCAAGCTGTGTGCGGAAGGGAGTACCGCGGGCACGTAGCCGGGAACCAGGCTGCGAAGGCAAGGCCAGGGGCCCTGGGAGGAGGCCCAGGGGAGCTGACCAGCAGCCAGGGAAGCAGGGCGCAGTGCGGAAGCCAGGCAGAGAGGCAGGGGTGTGCGCGGCAGCCCAGGAGGGCTCCGGTGATTCACCCGCAGCTCAATCACCAAACAGAGTCGAGTGAACACAACCTGGGGGAGTCAAGGGGAAGCTGTGGGCCTGTGTGATGAGGCCTTTCGCCCCACACCCTGCAGCCAGCTGCAGCCTGCCCAGCCGTGGGCTGTGGGTCTGGGTTGACTGGTCATGGTGTCCATCCAGCGTGAATGTAGGAAACGACGGTTCTGCTGCCTTTGGTGGTTGGGCCCGAGAGCATGAAGGCCAGGTGTTCCTCAGGGAGTGATACGGAGCAGCGACAGCCAGGGTCCAGGTGCACGTGGTGCAGCCTCGCTGGGAGGTGGTGGGTGCTGCAAGGGAAGGGACCCGAGGGCCTCGCCCTTATCAGAGAGGGGATAGGACAGAGGCGGGGCTCTGGGTCCCATTACGCTCCTGAGGGGAGCCCTCTGGTCTTCCTTTAGTACTCCGGGGAAAAGACCTTCAAGCAGTGATATGTTCAAACAGATACACTGCTGTCTGCTTGACAGTACCCTACCCCAAATGGGCTCGATGTCTCGGGCCTGCTTTTGCAGGGATATCGGTCTCACAATACCCAGGAAACCTTCCAAGTGCTTGGCACCCTACAAACATCACCCCAGACACAGCACATACGTGCAGGCCCAGAACAGTACCTGACGAGTCAGTCACAGCTGGGAAGCACCCCAAACCTCTGTGTCTGTCACTTGCCCGTTACTGTAGAACATACCTGCAGTGATCAGTTTGTAAAGAGAAAAAGCTTATCTTGGCCACAGTGTTAAAGGTCTCAGTCTACAGTGGCTCCATGATGCTGGACTTGTGGGGAGTGTACCTGGTACAGCAAAACCATACATCTCATGGCCAGGGAAAAAAAGGGGCCCAGTCCCTCTGTCCCTCGGATGGCATACTCCAATGACCTAAAGACCTTTGTCTAAGCCCCACCCCCTCGGGCCCACAGCTCACATTAGAGTCAAACTGGGGTTCCAGCGTGTACCACATTGCAGAAGCCAGTTTGTGGGAAGCTTTCTCCACTGTCTGGGGATCCCCACTCGAATAGCCCAAGACTCCTGTCCCCTGACAGCTGTCACACCATACAACAGCCCCACCGAGGAACGCGTAGATAACTTCCTCCAAATTTTTGAAACTCTAATGAATGAAATATTTTAATTCTTTTTACATGTTAGGAAAAAGTTCTGCTTCCTTTAATGTTGGGTGTTGGTACAAATTGGGATTAAGAAAAGATATACCACAGAGATTTCCTTAGGTGCAGGGAGCTAATCCGCACAAGTCAGCGCACAGATGGAGCCTTCGCAGGAGGAAGGGGCAGTCTGACTCCCAGACGACAGCCCCGCCTCCCTGAGTCCGCAGGCAGCCATGCCTCGCAGGTGGAACTGGGACCTCTCCAGAGCCAACAGAAAGCCCACTCTCTGAGGGCAGGGCTGGCCCTCAGCCTTTTGTACAGGGAACATTTGACAAGAGTCTGTGGGATGACAGAAAACCCTCATGGATTTCAACCCTCGGGGAAGTCAACAGCAGATGTGAAATCGTCCCCCAAAGGGCCAACGTAGGTTTTCAAGTCTCAGCATGGTGTTAGGTTTTCAAAAGCAATGAGAAAAAACAAAGAGAAAAAAGCAATGAGTAAAATGATCACTTGGATGGCTCTCCTTGAATGCACAACAATTACCTCTGCATTAGTTAAACCTGGCCCTGTCTCCATGTACTGATATGTACAGAGCTGGCTAAGCTGTTTCCTTCTCCCTTAAATTGGTGCTAAGCAATGTAAACAGGGCTGGCTCAGGTACTGATGTGTAATCTTTGACGGTTTCCTGTTTCCTCTCCTCATGTCTCCCTGTAAACAGTTGAGCCCAGCAGGATGGCAGAGCCGCATAGCTCCACCAATGTCAACTGGGTTCGAGCCTCAAGATGAGACGCTATGACTTCCTGGGGCACAAAAGTTTACACAGCAGAAACTGAAGCAGCAGCCCCCTGAACATTTAAATGCTACCCCAGCTGAGTTATGCAGATTCGTCATTCTGGACTACTAGCTAAACCTAGCTCACAGACTCAAGTAATTCCCTCCATTCTCACCGGCACTCATCCTCAAGCCACTCCCTTCTTCACGAGTTAATAAATCCTGGGCGAGGCCCTGGGTCAAGGCCGCTGTCCCGTGAATCCTCACCTGGATTGGATTTAGGACCCCTTGGCTGCCCATAACTATGAATATATCTCAGTGCCTTTGCTCTCACTGTGGGATGCACTGGAGGCAGTAGATTGGAATTAATTTGCTGGGAGTCCAATAACGTTTCCATGGAATTATATATATAAACTTTCCAGACTTCAGGGAGGATGGGAAAAGGGATTACAATATTTGGATTATAATAATGAGTGATTGCCAAGTAATGAAGGATAGTTAGAGATCTACCATCATCCTACTATTTGAATGCATTTCATTCTTGGTCCAAAATATGTACCACTGCTTATCTCTGGTCCCCAGAGAGTACTTGACCACCAATCATAGAGCAAGCCCATAGGACGAGGAGCAAGCATGTCCTTAGCATGGGGTCAGATGCAGGCAGATCTGAGTGACCGTCAGTCACGCGTCTCAGGAACCATAGCCCACTTTGGAACTGTTGTCTAATTCCCAAGTAGTCATTTCCCAGTGTCTGGCTCCAGGGCTTCCTCAGATACCGAAATCTGTGGATGCTCAAGTACTTCATGTAGTATTCTCACAGAACCTACACACATTCTTTCCTATACTTCAGATCATGCCTAGATTGCATGTAATACCTAATGGAAAGCAAAGGCTACGTAAGTAGTTGTTATAGTGTTTTGTATGACAGGAAAGAGTATTTATACATGTTCAACACAGAAGCAATTTTTCCTGATATTTTTGAGCTGCAACTGGCTGAATCTGTGGTACACAACTGGCAGATACAGAAGAATGACTGTATCTATGCCTCCAAGTACTAGGTGAAAGAACATTTTTGCCATACAGACCCAATTCTATAAATGAATGGCGACTGACCCAATTGGGGAATTGGCCTGCTTCATATGTGGAGTAGCTGGTGTCCTTCTCAAAGTCCCCTGAGGGGAATGGTGTGTGGTCAACATTAATGACTAAACCACAGTGAGCCATCAGAACTTCTCTGGGCACACGCGCTCAGCAACTTCAACAGCATGGTAGAATGGGGGTACTGCAAAATGACTCCAGCTATGACCTAGACCCTGAAATGCGGAGCCTGATTCAAGAATCCTAGAACTTTCCTGATTGTTTTTTATTGCTGTCTTTTTTGTTTGTATCGTTTCACGTTGCAGTACATAATGATTATATTCATCGCGGGGAGTTGGTTCATGTGTGCAGCACATCTTCATTCTTCCCTTCCGCCTCTCCTCCCTCCCCCCTCTCCATCTTTTGGTTCCCTTCCTGTTTGCAAAAGACTTAACTTGCACACTAAGACGAGTTAAAATTCCTCCATCCTCAGGAAGTCTGTTGGCCGGGCTGCTGCTCCCCCAACCACTTGGGCTGGCTACAGAGGAAAAGCAAAGCTGTGACCCGTCGGCCACCCAGAGACACTCAGCGTAGCATGAATCTCTTGCCACAACATGGCAGGTAGACCAGATGTCTGAGTGAGATCCAGCCTATGGGTGAGCCACAGGCAAGCTGGCCTGTTGGAACATCCTTTCCCAGACACCTGGGGCCAACCCCATTGCTCTCACTCCTGCAGAGGCCTCTGGGTGGCTCCTGTCCTACTTCTCTCTGCAGAGATGGAGTTGTTGGATTGCTTTCTGAAAAGACTTTCTTGTTGTCACAAGGTACCACCTGATAATGGACCTTGACAGCTTCTCCCACAGTCCGATTTCCCACAGCAAACAGTCGCAAAGGGGAAAAGTTCCATTCCAGGCTGAGAATGGAAAAGGGAGATCTCATCTCCTGAGTTTGTTTAAACGAACTTACTTTCTTCAGAACATGCCAAGTGAGTCATGGAATGGTAGAGAGCCCAGCTCTAATGGGAAATTAAGGGGGGCCCGGAGGGTTTCCCAAAGGATAATTGTGGGTTTCTGGTTGTACAGATTTTAAAGAACACCAGGCTATTGGAAAGTTTGTTGCTATTTTGGTAAGTGGTTTCATGGCCCAGCCTTCATTATGGAGACTATTTGTACTAGTTGTGAATATAATTCCCAAGTTTGTCCAAAAATATTCTGGGCTTTACGCTCTCATTTTTTAGCATATTATTAAAGGACATTTTGCCCCTGAATCTCTTGTTAACATTCCTGCTCAACTTTAGTTTATGTCTTTGCAAAATTTTCCCACAGATAAACTTTTTCTATTGTTTTATGCTGGGACATTTTAAGTTATTATTCCACTAGTTTTTTTCCTCCTACTGGAAATGTTGGGCAAGATGAACCAGGAAAGCGTTGGCAGTGTCCACTTGTCTTGAATGGATAAGGATAGGATCCTTGAATAGGATCCAAGAGGTTGCATAGTATCCCATTTCATTTCATCTGAAAGATCTGAGGGCAGAAAAATTAAGAGAAGCAGGCAGATCATTCTGGTAACAAGGATTTGGAACGTGCCCGAGGTCTGTGCCAGACTGAGGGAGTTAGAGACCGTGTCCTTCTGCAGTGGCCTTGGCGGTGGGTGCTCCCAACCAAGCTTGAGTGGGAGGAAGAGGCCAGACAGCTCCAGAAAAGATGCCACGTGCATGCATCCCAGTCTCCCACAATGCACGATTTATCAGGGATTGCAACATATACTGAGAAAAAAGAGAAAACAAAAAATACTAATGACCTCATAAGGTTGCAATAAAAAAGCATAAGAAAAAAACATAAACCAAAAGGGGTAGAAGGTGCACGTCTCACACAGAAGAAAAGGAAACACTCACAAGTCACAGCAGTGGATACCATGAGGGTACACATAGACAGTAGTTGTAGAAATAATCAACAACATAACAACAATAATAAAAATGATAAAGAAATAAAGACACATCCATCTGTGTGCTCAGAGTTATTTTCAGTGGTATAAATCTATTACCATGGAGCCCGTAGGTCTGCTTTATTATGCAGATAAGAAAGCTAAGCCACAGAGAGTTTAAGGAACTTGTTCAAGGTCACACAGCAGGATTCAACCCAGCTTAGCAGTAGTCTGTGTTGAAAGAGAAAGTGAGCTACAGAAATGGTAGACTAGTAGAGCAACTGCTGGACCACGGTGGTTCCGCAGTTCTCTGTCTTTCCTTTCTTCTTCAGGCCATCTCACTCTGAGTCTCTGTCAGCTGAGCTAATCTGAATGCCGTGAATACTACTTGTAATGGAGTAATGGACGCTGAGACTTTAAATGAGATAACAAGTGGGAGAGCAACTCACTTTCTCTGAAAGAAACAGAACCAGGTGAGGTGTTTTTATTCTGAGACTGGCCAAACGCTCTTATTCTCTGGTGATCAAGTCAGAGTTTGTCTCCAAATCATGCTTTTTTGGCATGATTTGGAGACTGCCCTGGTGGTATATTTTGCCATACACTTTGGGAATTTAGAATGCATTAGTTTACAATATGTAATTATCATTGCATATTCATTTGATAAAATTATATTTTAAGAAAGCAAAACCACCTCACAAGCAGCATTCTCTGGACAACCTCCCCAAGCTCAGATGAGCGCCTCCTCCTCAGCCCCCGGGCCACACTCCCGCCCGTCTCCCTGCAAACGCCAGGGTCTGCTTCACCTGGAGTTGTCAGCGGGGCCTCCCTCCCAGCCACAGCTGGAATCTGCTACCACATCTCATCATCTCTGAGCCAGCCCAGGGAACAGGGCTGGTGGGAGGGATGCTGGGCAGCAGGGCGCCCTGAGAGCCTGGCAGTGCCCACGCCCCTTACGCCCTGGACCACGCCCTCCAGCCCTGGACCTCGCCCCTCATCTGTCAAGGGGAGTCCCTGGGGGCTGCTTGATGGACATACATGGCAGACACTGGGCACTGACCCCAGGAAAGGCCAGCATTTCTGATCAGGGTCCCCATCAACCAGTGCCACCGTTAGCTATCATCTGGAGGGATTCAGAGAATTAGGAGCCCAGGAACCTGGAACAGAAAAGGGGCAATGATGAAACCGGTCCTTCAGGAAAAGACCAGAACAGTGTTCACCTACACTGCCCCCATGGGTCCTTCATCCCCCACCCAGCAAACACAGCTGGACTTGGACGCAAGTGACCGTCACAAGACAGCCCCAGAGCAGAGCCCCAGGAAGGCTCGCAGCAGCCGGGTGGGTGGCTCCCACTCACCACTGGTCCGAGGCCCAGGACTACAGGGTCCCCCCCTTTATGCTGATGGCAGAATCAAATCTCAGGAAGCGAGCAGCCTGCCCAGGGCGCAGCTGGCCCCAGACCAGCGCCCGAGGATATGTGCGCCGGACAGCTCTCCTTCCTGACGCGGGCTGCTTGGGAAGTGAGGCGCTGACTCATCTCAGTTGTCCAAGTTCAGGATCAGGGGGCCCCATTGGTTTGGCCTCTGGAGAGAGTACGAAGGTGCCACATCATGGCAGAAGAGACGGACAGACAGAGACAGACAGACAGGTGCGGGGGTGGGAAGGAGACTAGGATCCCATAATCCTCTTTAAGAACACACGCCCAATGACTTGAAGACCTCTCAGTAGGGCCCACTTTCTAAAGGTACACCGGCCTCTGTTGGGGCAATAGCACCTCCCAACAGTGCCGCCAGAGGACTACGCTGTTTTGTATGGACCTTTGGGGGCTTTCGACATCCACACCATAGTGTGTGGCTCCCAAAGTCTCACTCTTTCCCCTCTGTGTACTGTGTCAGTTCCCAGAGTGGTCCAAGCAGCCTGCAAGCCCCCGATCCCGGGAGGACCGCAGTCAGCCCGGACAGGGGTCTCCTTTGACGCAAAATATCACTTTTTCTCCTGTCACCAAGAGCACTAGCACCTCCAGCGTATGCGGAGGCATAATTACAGGAGTACCAGCGTCAGCCTGCGGGCCCACACCAGGGAGCTCTGGCATGGCCCCCTGGCCAGGAGCCACAGTGCCCAGAGGGGCTGAGGGCCCTGGCGTGGGGCGCTGTGGCTGCCAGGGCACCGAAGGGTCAGAGAGCTCTTCTCTGGGCACGGACGCCCTTGGGCCTGGAGGCACAGTCGCCAGCCGACCCAGCCTCTGTGTACACAGAGGCACCAACCTCGCAGGGGGAGGTGGGGAGGAGCGCACGCTCGTGCTCGGGTTCTGAGCTACCGCTCGGCCGGGCCTGGGGATCGCCGGACTCCGCGGGCCCTGCTGCCGCCTCCTCCTGACCGCCCACAGGCCCAGGCGGCAGGCCTTCCACGCGGCCCAGCCCAGGGACCCCGTGCTGCGGTGCAGCTGGCTGGGCCCCACTGTGCCTGGTCAGCGTGCCACCCTTTCCTGAGACTCCTATCCACGCCTGACAGCCCAGGGTGGTGTATTCGAGACTCGCTGGTGGACGCTAATTCCTGCTGGGCTCTTACGGCAAAGTTGGGGAGACCTGGGCTTCACTCTCCTGCTCCTCTGTGGGCTCCCTGAGCTCTCCATACCCCTCTCCCTCCAACTACTGCTGGCCTCCACTACTCACAGAGAGAAGGCAAGTCACTCAACAAACAACACCACTCACTCTGGCCTTCAGTGCCCTTCCACAGGGCCTTTGCACACCCTGTTTTTCTGTGCAGAGCGATTCTACGCACTCGGCATTGCCTAGATCCTTCCCACCGGCCCTCCCACTCTCACCTCAATGTCCTCTTCTTAGGGAAGTTCCCCGGGCCCCAGGATGCGCTCGCTAACGGACTGGGAGCCTTTCTTTCCCAGCCACATTGTACTTCCCGATTATACACTTACCTCTGTGAACACCTGGCTAGGATGCATCCTCCACTCCACAGGTGAACCGCCTGGGGACAGACTCTGGGACACCTGGCACACGCCTGGCCTGCAGTCGGCACGCTGAGCTGTTGGGTGGAGAGCACAGTGCCAGAGACGCCACCCCGCTCTGACCCAGCTCTGCACACCCACCTGAAAAAGTGCTCCTTGATTTCCACAAGAGACGTGAGCCAGCTGAGGGGCCGCCCGGGGACCCTGAATTCTGTCACCAGTGGAACTGCCCAGCTGGAGCCACTGGGCCCACAGAGTCATCCATGCCGCCAGGCACTGCTGGTGAGAGCCCGGAGCGGACCAAGCAAGTGCGCACGGGAAGGTGTGGCTGAACCGGCTTCCCGCCCTCCTCGGCAGGCGCAGGCTCTCAGGGCCCCATGGAGCCAGACACTTGGGGACCCAGGGTTGCACTGGGAGCCGCCTACGCCCATGTCCCTTCCTCGGAGACCGATGGACAGCAGGATCTTCAGCTACAGTTTGCCGGATGCCAACTGTGGCAAGGGGCACCTAGACAGGTACAGCAGGGAGCCGAGCTCGGTCCTGGGCTGGGAGGAGCCACAGGAGGAGGAGGGTGTCAGCGCAGGGCCACCCCAGGCGGCCGGAGAGCAGGGCCTTCCGAGATGGGCCAGGCTCAGGTGAGAACCAGAGCGTTCCGCAGGAGGCGAGGCCTGGATGTGACCGAAAGACAGCCCAGGCGCGGGCCCCAGCGAGGGCAGGACACACAGAGCCAGGCGGAGGAGCTGCCTGTGCAGCACCACACACAGGGCCAACGGGAACGACGTGCGGGCTCCTGTGCAGAGCTGCCTGCGTGCGCTCTAAGTGGTCACAGCCCAGATCAAGCCAAGCGCGGGCCTGCGTGATGGCACAGCTGCCCACGGGAAGCCACGCAGGACGCAGGGGAGGTCGTCACCCCACAGGAAGCCCAGCTGGGGCCCCCGGAGGCTTTGCGCATCGGGGTTGGCACAGCGGGTACCCGGGCCTGTCTTTCTGGGGACACCAACAGTGACCTACTTGATCTGAGCATCCCCTTGTCTCACGCGGGTCCTGCCACCTTTGAGTCTCTCTTGGAGCAGGAAAAGCTGGGGTGTGTGTGGAGGTACTCACCGCGAGGGTGGGCTAGCCCCCACCTTCCCATCTCCCCAGCCCCTCTCCGCAGCCCCGTGTCTGCTCCAGCCCCTGACCTCGGTCTCCCCACTCCTCTCCACTTGGGGCCCTTCACACTTACTCTGACACCTTTGGAAGAGGAGAAATCTGTCTCCCTGTCCCCAAGGTGTGCAGCGACTCTGACCTAACAGGGGGGTCAGCAGGGCCGCGTCCTTGTCTCCGAGGTGCCCGGCAATGCCCGCTACGATGCCCACCAGGTCCCACACGGCTTTGTCACGGGGTGAGGGGTCAGCTCCGGAAGCGCATATGCTGGCTGAAATCTTGGTCTGTGACCCAGGGGAAGGATTCGACAGAAAAGCTAACATTTTGCTTTAAGCTAAAACAGGGGCCATGGGAGGGGGATTTAGCTCAGTGGCACAACACCTGCCTGGCAAGTGCAAGGTCCTGAGTTCAATTCCTGGTACCAAAATCAATCAATCAATCAATAATCAAACAATGGCCATTACTGGCAATTCAGTAAAAGGTCAACTTCTTATCTTGCTGCTCTGTGCCCATTTCAACAATGGTAGAAAATGCCAGAAGAGAGGAATGTCTGTCACTCTGGGCACCATGCACCATTTGGGGTGGTGGTGACACCCCAGGGGTCACCAAGTTCATGGGGCACAGAGGATGGTGATCTCCATCTCCCTCCCCTGGGGGTCCCACAGAGACTCATGCTGCTCCCCGTGGGTGAGAGGGCCACGGGGGCTCCCAGCTGAAGTATCATGGAGCAAGCACAGAGCTGCCCACTTCAAGGTCCTGCCCCGCACCCGGGTCCTCAGCAATGTCCACCTCCCAGCATCAGAGACACCTTGCCTGCCCCAGCGTCCTGGAGCATTTCTTCTGCTTCCCAGCCGCCCCTGCGTGACTCTCGATGGGCTCACAGCTGTCTAGGGGGCCGAGGCCCCTCTGACACATCTCGGGTCCCTGCCGCTCACGCCAGCCACCTGGTTAGAACAGGAGCTCCGCGCACAGGTGGGGTGAGGGCTGTGCCCTCCGCAGCCACCAGGGTTCCCAGGAAACAAGTCTGAGCCCTTCGAGAGCAAACAAAAGCTACGAATGAGCCAGGGGGATCCTCCTCTGTGCCCCCAGAGTGTTCCAGGGAGGCCCCCATGCTTCCAGGCACAGCAGAGGAGGACCGCGCAGGGGCACAGCCCTGCAGAGCCCACTGGACATGGGCCCGCTGCCCCCAGCTGCAGTCTCAGCCGTGTCCCGTGCCCCGGCCTCTTCCCTCTGCCCTCCAACAGGTGCCCTGGGGGGGCAGCACTCGGATTCACCCCTTTGCAGCCTGGAAACTTTCCATAATATCTGGGGCGGAAAATAAGAATTCTGCACTGCTCTTTTGGGTGTTCTCGCTTGTCTTCATACATATTGGGGGGACACCTAATTTCTGTGGGCTCTGGCCTCACCTCTGAAGAGTACGAATGTGGCACAGCCCCTGCCTGCCCCGGGGTTTCACAATCCCGAATGGAGAAACGGCAGTGGAGCCATTAAGAGCCAAGTCCCCAGACAGGCCAGGGGTGCCGGGCTGGCTCCAC
>RJWM01011221.1:0-60477 GCA_004363535.1 Dasyprocta punctata | reverse complement strand
ACAACTGCTGTTAATGGACTTAAGAGAATTCCTTGCTCACCATTACACAATTCCACACAAAATTGCTTCTGATCAGGGAACTTAACTTCCTAGCAAATGAATGTAACAATGCATTCAGATTCATGGAACTCACTGGATTTACAATGTTCCCATCAGCCTGGAGAATCCAACTTTGAACAATGGTGGGAAGACCTTTTGGAGATTGATACACTGCCAGAAAGTGACAATATTTTCCCTAGTGTTCTCTTGCTCAGGGTAGGGTGGTTACTTAGAGTTGTGAGTTGGAGCTGGAGGCAGAGGATTACATTCAACTCTTTGTCTGTATATTTAATGTTTTAAAAATGATGATATAGTATAAAAATTTTAAATTTGGATTATATTACAGCTTTCTTCAAATCATAGGATGTTCTGATAGAAAACCACTTCCTCCTTCTGAAAAGACAGAATCAGTCAGTGACTTTTTTTCTAATATTTAATTCAATCTATTTTGAAATGTCACCACTTGTATCACTTGTCATATTGCCCAGGCAGTAGACTGACCTTTCTATGACTGATGAGATCAGTCAACTTGAGTCCAGTAATAAATGCATTGGATATGATATTTAAATATGAAGTTTCATTTTTGCTCTGTTCTCAGAAAATGGACTGTGTTGGTTAAACTCTGCCATCCTTCAAAAATGACCAATAAAAGGCCATATTTTTATTATTAAGCTTATTGGTACAATTAGGATATATATAAGGATCACATTTATCACAGGGAATTTGTACCTGTATGTGGTATGTTTTGATTCCTCTTTTTTTCCATTCCCCTACTCTCCCTCCAACCCCTGTTCCCTATCTTGTTTACAAAGCTTCCTCCCCCCATTTTATCCTTATTTTTTCATTTTTTCTATTACTTCCTTTCCCCTTCCTCCCTCCCTAGTTCTCCTTTCCTTTTGAACAATGTCTTCCTACTTCACAATATCTATTATACATTTTGGTTCTTATTTACACTTTCAGTTTCACATACCAGAGAGACCATGCTATATTTATGCATGTGTTTAATTGATTTCACTTAAGAATATGGTCTCAAGATATATCTATTTCTCTATAAATCTCTTGTTTATACTTCTTTATAGCTGAGTAATACTCCATTGTATTAAAAAAGCAAATTTTTAAAAATCCATTCATTAGTTAATGGGCATTTGGGTTGCTTCCAAAATTTAGCTATTATAAACTTTGCTACTTTAAACATGGATGTGCTTATATTACTGTGGTGTGATGCTTTTAATTCTTTTGGGAAGACATTAAGAAAGAGAATAGCTATCTCAAATGAAAGTTTTAGCTTTAGTTTTTTTGAGGAATCTCCACACTGATTTCCACAGAGATTGAACCAGTCTACACTCCACCAACAGTAGATGAGTTCCTTTTTTCCCGTTCTGTGGAAAGTATGTTGTCTTTTCAATCTGTTGGTGATTTCTTTTCTAAACTTTCAATGGAATTTTTAATTTCCTGAAGATCGGTTTGAATCTATTCATGGATTCCATTTCTTTCCTATGTTGTGTATTCATCATTTCCATTATTTTACTATGCTTTTCTGTTCATTTTTTTAATCAAAGTCTACTTTAGATTTGCTGAGTAAGTCTATCACTATGGTCATTATCTTTTTATTTTCTTTTTAACCTGATTTCCTCTATAGCTTGTTTTAGTTGCTTTATTTTATTTTGTTTTGTTTTGTTTTGTTTTGTTTTTTACCTCTGCTGCTATCATTCCAGAGAACTCAGGTGGGTGGCTTCTGATTTCTTCTGTCTCTTTGTTGCCTGGATTTGTCCTGGGTGGACTGGAGGTCTGGGGTTGAACTTTGCTTGTGTGTCTTATAATTTTCTATTATTTCATTTTCTATGTTGATGCTTTTAAGTTTCTTACAGTCAATAGCTTTATCACTGGTGTCAAGTCTTCCCTGGGGATGTCTGTTCCTGAGGATGTCTGTTCCTTCTAGGTATAAACAGTTCTTAGTTTTTGTGTCTGTCCCAAGATCCTGCCCTCCCAATTTATTAAGGATAAGACGTTGCTATCTATTTGGCTTAGCACCCCAGCCCTTTTATACAGAACTATGGTTATGTGCTGGTTATGATCCCAGACAACCTCACAGAAGGGAGAGCAACTGATTACAACAGGCACAATAGCCTGGCTAAAGTAGTACAATCAGCATTTCTTTTTCTTTAAGAGAAAAAAGACACAGAAAAGCAAGACAAAAAGCCAAAGAGATAACAAATCCCACAAATCCAATACAATAACAGTATAGAATTACAAAACAAGATGATAGGAATTTGATAGTGGTTGCAATATTGCATATCGTTACCCTCAAAAGGGTTGTTTAGATTAACAGATATAGACATGTAAAATCGATCTAATCATATGAGTATTAACTGTTCTTTTTCAATAACTAATACATTTAGTAGTATAGTCATTTTAGCTATCTTATGTATATGTATATACAAATTTATGTCTTTTTCTTTTTCCCTTACAATCAGCATTAACAATAGCATCAAGCATAGCCTAAAACTTGACAATCTGTGATAACTATTAATTTGGCACATTTAACCATAGGAGAAAGATCTACAGTATGACAAAATCCAATATTATTCAGGAACTTGTATGCAAAGTGTTTCCCCTTAGTAGAGTGACTTTACCCTGTGGTGGGGGAAATTTAAGAGGATAGGGATGAAACAGAGATAGATAAAGGTGGTATAGTGATTTCTTACGCTGGCCTGAGGAGTTTCAGTTATTAGGAGAGGTGATTGTTAAGACAGAATGTCAGGATTTCTTGCTTTCCTTCCCACCAAATATTTTTCTTTGATTATCTTTCATTTCCAGAATGCTAAAATGTCTGCTGTGTAAACAACCTTTTGATTACATGAACTCGCTACACTGTGCTCTTTGCACACGGTTGATGTGCTCTGAAATGTCCATTTACACCTGCAACTGGAAAGCCTTCACTCACAGCAGCACCCCTTCAGTACTCTATTAGATGTTTACACATCCATATTTTCTATTAGAATATATGTTTTTGTGACACCAGAATCCATAGCTTGTTGACATTTCAATCTTCAAGACCAGTATAAAGGATAATCCAAAAATATGATGAATGGCTACTTTTTTAAAGCAATTATTGCATTAAAACACATTGCTGCTGGGTATGGTGGCACACAGGTATAATCCCAGAACTTGGGAGGCTGAGCCAGGAAGATGGCCATGAGTTTGTGACCAGCTTGGATTACAAAGTGAGTTCAAGGCCAATCTGAACAGCATAGTGACACCTTGTCTCAAAAAGACCCAAAAAATAAAATAAAATAAAATAAAATGGAAAGAAAGAAACAGAGAAAGAAAGAAAGGACACATTGCAATTAATCCCCCTCAAAATACTTTTCATCGCTTTTTCTGGAAGACCTTCTTCATTAGTGTTTTTGGGGGCGTTGATCAAAGACACTGCTGCCAAGTGCAATCCAATGGAAAAGCAGCCTTGCAAAAATCTAGTTGAATACCCTCATCTACCTTATTCACCACATCCGGAGTCATGCAGCTTCTAGGTCTTCTCCAACATCAAAATAACCATAAAAAGTAAACACTTTGCATTATTTCAGGAATTATGGTAACCCTAACAGCACGACTAGAGACTCTCATGAAAAAGAACTTCCATATCTGCTCCATAAAGTGGTGAGAATGGTAGCAAAAGTATATTTGAAGTGATGGAGAGTATTTTGAAGGAAATAAATGGTAATGCTTCTTTTACTGTGAAATTTTTTTAAAAGTTTAAATATGTACCGTATTTTTTCAATCATGCCTCACAAATACCTGGCAAGCAGATAATCTATACAGAATAAAAGCAACTATGTTCTTGCTAATATAAACATAAGTATTAGCTTAATGACTCTAATCTAGACACTATTAAATGATGGTTGATATTTTCCTACTGCTACTGGGAATTTTGCAATCACTCAGAACTGGTTGAAGCATCGGCCCTCTACCTTCTATGTTATAGCTATGATCCTGTGGACCCACCAAGTCTCATGTAATTATGGTACGGACTTGACTGAGTCTGGCATTTGTGATTGGTTTGTTGTCCAGTGCTGGGATTGGCAATGGGAGTGCTGCACCCGTCAAGGGGTGGAGCTGACTTATAGTATAAGGATGAGAAGAAGGTGTGTTTCCTCTCTTGGGTTCATGCTTTGCTGTCTGCAACCACCATGAATGGCTGACCCAACATGCCACCCTGCTTTGCAGACAACTGAATATGGACTGAAACTTCCAAGTACTCTAAGAAATAAACCTATCCTCCCTAATTTGGGGCATCAGGTATGCTGTCTCAGCAATGAGAGAAAGGTAACTAAGGCAGAATTTGGTACCAGTGGAGTGGGGTCATTGCTGTGACTAAACCTGATCATGTGGTCCAAGAGCCTTTGGGAATGGCTTATGGGGAGAGTTTGGAAAGGTTTGAAGATGTTGCCTGAAAGAGTGGTTCTAGAACAGCTTAGGCTGTTCTGTAAGGGAGATTCTGGTCAGAGCTCAGAAGACCAGAAGGCTGATAGAAAGTCTGCTGGCTTGGGAGGTTTCTGCTGGGAAGAAGGACTGCATTTGTTGTTGGACTCCACATGATGTGTGCTATGGCTTGACAGAGAGTTTGTCTGCGTTTTGCGCATGTCCAGAGATTTTGCCTCAGACTGAGATTAAGGGCAATGGACTGATTAATCAGGCAAAGGAAATTTCAAGGCAGTCGAATGTTGAGGCAGTGGCACTGCTATTGTTGGGGGCTTTTAGCCAGATTTGTGCTGTGAATCAAGAGCAAAGAGCCCAGTGTGGTGATTTAAAATGTTGTGATTTTGGCCAGGAAGCCATGGACTGTAAAGATAGAGCTGAGACCTCAATTGCTCAGAAGGAACAGAGAAATAAAAAATATGATCTGGGGCCATCCTGGGAAGCAATGGGTCAAAGAGTTTTCTTGGAAGAAAAAGCTGCAGAGTGCCATGTTCTAGAGTGGTGACGGAGGCCACAGATTTCAAAATGGTGGCAGCTGCACCAGATTCCAGTGTGGTGGTGGCATAGAGAAGCTGTTCCTCGTAATCAGGTTCAGAGACCAATTCAGGCACTCAACTCCTACAGCCAAGAGAGATGAAAGCCTGGCTACTGTTTTAGCTGACAATGGACCTTGGTGGCATCCATATGGCACTGGTTTTAGTAGCAAGGAAAATGCACAAAATCTGAGGCTAACACAGCTTTCACCCTGGCTTCAGAGGGCAATATGTAAAGATGTAAGGGTGAAGACAAGGGTACAGTGGAAAACCCAGTAGTTTAAAAAAACCAGGAACATGGATTGTCCAAGAAAAGCTACAAGAACCAAACAGTATGAGCTTAAGAGAGAAGCTATAAAAAATGGATCCCCTGAAAGTGCTACAGGGGTGGAATCACTCAAGCCTTTTGGAACTTTCAACCAGATTGCTTCAGATGCTGAGTGTAGATCTCCAGGACTTAATGTTTGCCCTGCTGGATTTTGGATTTGCTTTTGTTCCAATGCTTTGTGTTCCCCTGTTTGTAACTTTTGGAATGGTAATGTTTATCTTGTGCCTTTGCATTTTCTAGGTGTTTAACTTGTTTTCATTTGCATAGGGTATTACAGTTAAGAGTTTGCCATAGATCTCGGAGGAGATTTGGGACTTGGAGTTTTCAGCAATACTGAAACTGTTAGGACTGTGGCAACTCTTAGAGATGGACTAAATGTCTATTGTATAAAGGATATACATGAGTCCTTGGGGGGTCAGGGGTGTAATGTTATAGTAATGTTCCTGTGGCCCTACAAAGTCTCATATAATCATGATATTGACTCAGCTGAGTCTGGCATTTGTGACTGGTTTGTTGTCTACTGCTGGGACTGGTGACAGGAGTGCTGCACCTGCCAAGGGGTTGAGCTGACTTACAGTATAAGGGTGAGAAGAAGGCGTATTTTCTCTCTTGAGTTTGAGCTTCGCTGTTTGCAGCTGCCATGAATGGCTATCCTGCCATGCCACCCTGCGTTGTAACCAGCTGAATATGGACTGAAACCTCCAAGAACTGTAAGAAATAAACCTTTTCTTCCCTAATTTTGGGCACCAGGTATGCTGTCTCAGCAGTGAGAGAAAGTAACTAAGACACTCTATAAAATGAGTCAAAATAGACTGCTATTTTAAACACAAGTGATGCTTTATGAGACATGGCTTAGTCCCATACTGCAAACATCTGCCATATTTATGAAACTCCCATAAACCAATACAAAAAATTGTGAATTTTTTCTCCACCTGATTCTCCAGTTCATCTCTGAAGACAAGAAGTGTCCTTGAAAGGAGCCTGCCCAAGTCGCTGGAAGGTTATTACAATATACATGTTGTGTCACATTTTCATTCTTTTATAGGAAATTTGCTTTCCCAAGCAAGCAAAAAAAAAAAATAAGTTATTGTGACAGTTTAAATGTAATATTCCTCCAAAACTGTCATGTGTTTGGAAGATGATGGATCATAGGGATATTATACACACCAGTGAACTCAACCATTGATGTGTTCAGTAACTATCATGAGGTGGGGCTTGGTTGGAGATGGGTCACTGGGGCTGTGATATGAAAAGGGTGTATTCTTTTCCTCAGCTGCTTCTCTGTTTCCTTTTCTCCATGATGTGAGCAGCTTTCCCCCACCAGACCCTTCCACCATGCAGTTTTTGCCTTTGAGCTAGCCAATTACAGCAGGTACTGAACCCGCTGAAAATATAAACCAAAATAAACTTTTCTTCCCTTATATTTTGTCCCAGCAACTGAAAAACTGATTAATACTTTTGCTGTATCACACTTTATCTTATATTTTTTTTTCAGGAGGGAAATGGCAGGTATGAGTAGTTCAAAGATAGAAGATAGTTTTGAGTCTGACATCAAAACACATCTTCAATAGTAAAGCTAGCTCCCCAACTTACAGCATACACAAGCTGTTGTCTCTGTCATAGAATTCTGGGTTTTTGATTTCTAAACTGCAAACTGCATGCTTAAACTGTGAACAATAGAATAAGTATTTAGTTCGTCGATTTTGTAATTATTAGTTTAGAGCAACTTTTTAATAGTCATTTTTATTGAAATGTACTGGAAATAATACAAATGTTCAATCATTAAGGTCGAAGTATAGTATGTTGTGTAAAGAACACTGCTTACCCGTTTAAACTTGAAGTTATGAATCTCTGTTTTCTACAGGGAATATTCAACACATAGCCAAGAAAAACATTTTAAGTGCAAAGCTAGAAAATACTTCCACTTCACATTATATTTGTTTTCTAACACAGGCTACACTTGTGTATTATAAAAGGAAATTCTTAAAAGATAGAACTTGTGATATATATGAATTTCTCAAGCACTGTATTATTATTCATATGATCCAAGATGTTGCTTTATTATGTATCAGAAACTTTAATAATCTTATTATATATTAATTTAGTCCTCGTACCAAACTTGAGACTGGCACTATTATATGTCCTTTTGCACAGAAGCTAGTGATATATATACTTTACCTAGAATTGCAATTTGAAACAGGAAAACTTATTTTTCATTTTTATGTATATTTTGAAGGGATTGTGTGTTAGAGTTTGAGCTCTTACCTGTTGTGATCGTTAACTGTGGTGTCGAATTGAATAAGAAATGCTTAGCAGATTAGCTTTGCACAGTTCTAAAGTTTTCTGAAGATACACGACCACTCTGTGTATGGATTGCACCAACCTATAGTCTTGTAGCCTGGATGGAATAAGATGGGAAAGGAGAAGGAAGTGTCACTTCTATTTCATTTTTGTTCTGAACTTTGGGTATTCCTCTCCAAGATTCTGGCACAGACTGTCTAGTCTAGTAATGCAGATCCACTGGTTTTCTCATAAGAACACACATACAGCTCTGCAGTGAGCTCCAGGCTTTGACTTTTGAGTGGATACTTCAGATCTCCAGAGTGCAGGGGTCTTTTGCCTTCTTCCAGACCTAACTGTACAAGTAAACATTGCAAGCCTACTTTGTAAATCTTTACTTAACCTGTTTCTCTAGTGAACCCTGACTGATACACTTACAATCCTATTTTGTCTGAACTGTAACTGAAATGAAAGTTCATGCAATCGCTCAAGGGGCTTAAGTAGTGAGCCCAGGACATAATTTTAAGACACCACTAAAATGCCAGCAGAGAAGAGGTAACCCACAAAATAAAAAAGAACAAGAACTCTTACAGAAGCATTAAGAAAATTAGTTAATGAAGACAATGAATTCAACACAAAAGATATTTTTATCATGAAGAGAAGGATCATCATTTGGAAAATTGCAAAAGTTTCAGAATAATAACAATGCTGCTAAACTTTCTTTACACCAACATATCCATCAGGAAATGGCAAGGTTAATTCTCTTTAGCTGTGATTCATATAGTATAACTTTTTCTGTTTCTGACTCTAAATCCTACATAATAATATTCTTGTACACCTTTCCTTTGTACTAACAAAACTGTATCATTTGCTATTTCCAGAATGTGATTATATTTTTTCTGACTTTGAGTTTTCTGCAGTAAAATTCCAACTCCTGCATAGCTCTTTACTTGATCGTTCCATAAGAAATGAATTAAGTTTTGTTGTAATTTTCCATAGCAATTATTTATCTCTGTGGACATAATGCATATTACTGTAGAAAATTTGGAGCTTACATTTAAACCTCTTTATCTGATTCAGAGAAGATAGGGTAATGTTGAATAAAGTGTTGGTCTCTGGGAATCATCTGCACCCAAATACTCCTCCTACCTGCTCTAGAATGTCATGGGACTACGTTCAGTGTTGTAAAACATTTACACACACTGCAAGACAATAAAAATTTATTTTCTACAGGCCACAGATACATAGTAGAGCTGAAATTTTATCCATTAGAGCTACCTAGCAGTGGGCAATGACTTCCTTTACGCTAGCTATTCCTGGAATATACAAGGCTTTTAAGAAATGCATGCTTGAACACACACATATACACAAATACACACGAACACACAGATGTGCATATACATGGAAAGACAGAAAAAGTGAGGAAAATGGAGAAGAGAAAGAACAACTAGGAGATATTATGTGATAGTAAATATTTAAATTTTAAAAATTATTATAGAGAAAGACACATTGCCATTAATCCCCTCAAAACTTCTTCAAACACACTTCTTCCACCAATCGTGTCACTTTGTGAAGCAGTTTTGGGAGTCAGTGCCTTTTGTCAGTCTCTTCAAGTCAGATTAAAAGTGTTGTGAATGCCACTGCCTAGTGTCATCCACTGGAAAGGCAAGCTCATGGAAATGCAGTATGCCCTCATTTCCCGTGTTCATCAGATGCGACACCAGAGGTTGTTTATGTCATCTCCAAAATCACATAACCAGGAAAGATAAGTGTTTTGAGTGTTTCAGAACACTGGAATAGCCACAACACCACAATTAAAGATGCTCACTAAAGAGAATTTCCAGAAATGCTACAGAAAGTGGCAAGAATGATGAGATAAGTGTGATTAAAGTGGAGTATTTTTTGAGGGATTAACAGCAATGCACCATCTACCCTAACAACTTTTTAAAATATTAAAAAAATTTAAATATTCACCATGCATTTTGATCCTACTTTGTATACACAAGATATATATATATATATATATATATATATATATATGTGTGTGTGTGTATATATATATATATATATGTATATATATATGGTAAGTATCGCTGCATTATAGAAAACTAGTGATTATTGCTCATTCTTTCAATTTTATGATCTCTTTCTTTCAAAGCAGTGTAAAACTTTACGTCCCACATATTTTAGGCACATACATAAATTTACAATTTATTTTTTAATCTCATGTAGGTTTATTTCACTTGCTATTATTATTTGAAATTTATTAATGCATGCCACCAGGGTATTTTCTCACAGAAACCTCCACATGAAGATTGAAATTCTTCCCCCTACCTAGAGGAGTGTTAAATTGTAATCATTGTTTCCAGGTAAGCATTGCCAAAGAGCACTGCTCTCTTATTAACTCAGGAATAGGTTTTCACTAAAGGACCAGCAGTAAAATATGTAAATACCATTCCCTTGCTTGTATCTATTTAGATAGAGGATACATTTAGAGAGAGGATGTGTTTACCTTCTAATAGGGTTGCCAAGATAGAAACTTTGCATAATATAATGGGTTTAATCCCTGTGAAAGCTGTGAATGGGTTTTATTATCCACCACAACCTCTGTCCTCCTACTCTGTGGAAGCTGCATGTGAAGCAGCTGAGTTGTAGGTTGCTGGCTGTGACACATATGTACACATACACTGATATACGTAGGCCCTCATGGCACATAACATCTTCCTGGGACTCTCGGTCACTCCCACTATGACTGGGAAACCATAGAGTTCCTAGAGTTTAAACTTCTCTGTGTCCAAGAAAACAACGAAGACAATTTAGGAATTTCTATGACGAAATGGTATTTAAAATGAATAGGATATGTCATGTTAAAGCTACCCAGTTGATGTTTCTTACAGTTATGAAATGTCCAATACACTATAATTAAAATGCAATTGGACCCCAACAGCAAAGATATCTTTGGACTCAAACATATATACCTATGGTGGGGGTGAGGTGGAGGATTTACACAGTGCAGAGATGTATATATAAGTTTTGTAGTCATCAGTCTTCCATTTTGTGTCAAATAAAAAGATCTCGACTTTATACAGCCCTTACAGTGTAGAAGAACTAGCCTAAGTACTTAAGATATCAATTCATTTTAAGTCTTAGAAAATTCTCTGAGAAAGGTAATATTGTCCTCTTCTTTAATTTTATTTATTTATTTATTTATTTTGTGGCACTGGAGAATCAAACTCACAACCCTGTGCCTGCCAGGTGCTTAAGCCACTGAGCCAAACTCCCAGCTGTCCTCTTCTTTAAGATAGGGAATGTGAAATATGTAAATAGGTTCCCAGGGGAGGTGATAATATGAATAATTCTATCAGTATTTTCCATTACACTTTCTTCTTATGTTATTTTCTTTTGAAAAATCTCTATCATTATCCAGACTGTGCATGTTTGCCTGTTTCCTCAGATTCTTTCATGCCTTCATGATTATATTTAACTCCTTTCTCAACTAAAATTTAATCTCAGATGACATGAGAAAAGCATAACATACTTTTCATTAATTATAAGACACACATTTTCTCAGAATCTCTGAAACAAGAATCCTTCAAACTGATGAAGTCTTCCATCACTGTCACTCAAGCATGGTCCTAGCCTGATTCTCTCTGGGAAGATCAAGCCAGTGTCAATGTCAGTCTCAGGATGCGAGTGTCACAGGCTTGGAGGAGACAAGAAAAACAATCAGAACATGCTTTTAAGAAATGCCAAATGGTCAGAATTCTGAACAGAATGAAAGATATTGTTGTTTGAAAAAAAATGCAGACATGGACAACTTTAGTAAAAAGTGAATCCAAAGAATGTATAAATGATTTACCATATTTACACTTCATAGTTGTGGACAGAAGCAAAATTTGATTAGTCTTGTTTCTAAGGAAGTCAGAAGTAGCTTTCCCCAAAAATTACAGAGCCAAAGTCAGCAAAATCTTCTTGCAAGAGTCAGATCTTCAATATTTTAGATTTTGTGGGTGTGGCAGGTCATGCTGTAGCTATTCAGCCCTGCAGTTGTGGCACAAAAGCAGTCATGAAAGTGTGAAAAAGAGCAGATGTGACAAGGTTAGGTACAATAAAACTTTATTTACAGAAACAAATGCTGAACCCAATTTTGTTAGAGTTATAAATCTATGAAATAAGAGTACATTTTGCTTTTACTTATCTGCTAATTTTTTCCATTTAAAGTATATAAAATCACGGTACCTCTTATGCTTATTGTTTGCTCTTAATTTTTAAAAAATTAAACACATTGACAATTACCATCTATTTAATTATGCTTCTTCATATTTCAACAAATTGCCATCTCTACCAAAAATCAAATGCAACACTTCTGGCATTCTAGGATTTATTTGGGGTTTTCAAATTTGATGCATTGAGGTAACTCTCTATTCTCATCACAAAAACATGCAATTTAAAATACTATAATATTTTATTATGCCTTAGTATTCATTAATATGTCTTCTTGATAGAACTTTTAAAAACTATTACCACCAGCTTATTATTTTTGATGAGCTACAAAATATTTTAGATTATGGAAACAAAGTCATTGAGATCATGATTGGAATTACTTTGAGCAAATTTAAGATGCATTAAAAAATTTTACAGACGTCACCTTTTGTATCCAGAAAATTAAGACTTTTTAAGATAGTAAAATTTTTTACTTTACACAAATAGATCCTATGTATTTCTTGTCAGTCAAGTCTCAGAAGTCTAATATTTTATGATTATGAGGGATGGATTTTTTTGTTTTCCAATTTATTTTTTAGCTTCTATAAATTGGTAGCAATACTGTTAATGACATTTATAAAGTATTTGATTAGTATCTTTTTTATTTTAAACAAAAAAGAACAAAACCGGTATACAGAATTTCAAAACAAAGTAAAAGAAGATTAACAATGGTTACTATATTGTGTATTGGTGTCTTTAAAATAGTTACTCAGAGTACAAGATATAGACATGAAAAACGATCAATGAAAGCACAAACCATTCCTTTTGATTAACTAGCAGAGATGACTAGTATAATTATCTATCTTGTATATACATGCATGCATGTGTGTGTGTGTGTGTGTGTGTGTGTAGTGTTTTCCCTCCTTCTTTTCTCCTTTCACATACCCCAGTTTCTCTCTCCTTTTGAGAAGTTTCTTCCCCTTTCATTGTCACAATAGCTATTGTACATTTTGGATCTTATTTACTCTTTCACTTTTTTACACTAAGGAGACAATACAATGTTTACACATGCAAGTGTGACTTATTTCACTTATGAGTATGGTCTCATACTCGTGAGCTGCATTCATTTATTTATAAAAGTCTTGAGTTTGCCCATTTTTATAACTGAGTAGTAGTACTTAATTGTATAAAAAATCCACATCTTTTTTATCCATTAAATGGTTGATGGGTATTTGGGTTGTTTCCAAGATTTAGCTATTACAAATTGTGCTGCTATTAACATGGGTGCACATATATCGCTGTGATATGTTTTCAATTCTTCTGGGAAAATACCAAGAATGGAAATAGCTGGATTGAATGGGATCTCTAATCCTAGTTTTTGAGGAATCTTCACACTGTTTTCCATAATGGTTGCACTGGTCTGCACTCCCACCAACAGTGGAGAAGTGTTCCTTTTTCCACACAGCCACTCCAACAGTTGTTATTGGTTGATTTCTTGATGATAGCCATTCATTCTGGGGTGAGATGCAATCTCAGTGTTGTTTTAATTTGAATTTCTCAAATGACCAGTGATGTTGAACATTTCTTTGTATATTTATTCACCATTTGTATTTCTCCATCTGAGAAGTGCATGTTCATCTCAGATGCCCATTTTTGGATTGAGTCTTTGAATTTAGGGGACTGATTTTTTTTCAATTCTTTGTATGTTCTAGATAGAAGTTCTTTGTCTGAGGGACAATTGGCTAAAATTATTTCCAATTCTGTGACTTGCATTTTTACTCCGCTGGTGATTTCCTTTGAGGTGCAAAATTTTTTAATAAGATGAGATCCCAGTTGTTGATTCTTTGAAGTGCTTCCCATGCAGCCTGAGTTTCATCCATGAAGTCTCTGCCTACCCTGATATCTTCAAGATTTGTACCTAGATTGCCTTCCTGTAGATATAGTGTTTTTGTTTTAATATTTAGATCTTTGATCCATTTTGTCTTTGTTTTGGTGCATGGTGATAGGCGTGTCTAGTTTTCATCTTCAATATGTGGAAAGTCCATTTTTCCAGCACCATTCTTTTCCCATACTTGGGAAATTTTGTTATTACTTATGCAAATAATTTTATGTCATTTTTGTTGGCTCCTGTTTTTTACTGACACCAATTATTCTTATATTATTTTTACTTTGTATCATCTGGTAGGTGTTGAATTGTTTCCTGACATTTTGTTATTTTTTATAGTTCTTTTCATGATTGCTAGTTCAGATCCTATCTTCAAGGTCTGAAAGTCTGTCTTCAGTTTCATTCAAGCAGTTTGCCAGCTTTAAATGGAATTTTAAATTTTCTGGATTTTTTTTAAATCTGTTTCATGCTTTCTATTTCCTGTATTGATCACTCACAATTTGCAACATCTTCCTATCATCATCTATTTTCTTATCCATCTCTACTCTAGATTTGCTGATCATTTCCTTTAAAAGTGTTGACATTTCTTTTTTAACCTGAGAGAATATTTCTGATTTGATTCCCTCTATAGCCTCATGGATTTGCTTCTTTAGTTCAGTTGCTACCATTTCAGAAATTTCAGGTGTCTGTCTCCTATTTTCTTCTATGTTGATGTTTCCTGGATATGTTCTTGGTGGGCTGGAAGTTTGAGAATGCATTTTGCTTCTTCATCTTGTCATTTTCTATTTAGAATCTTTTTATTTATTTTTTTTGTGATGATTCTTGTGAGTTTTTGTAGTAGGCAGTTGTCTCACTAGTATTAAGAGCTCTCTCAGAAATGTCTGTTCTTCAGGAACATCTTCTGTTGAGTTCTGGATTCTTCCCAAGCTGGTTGCAAGTCCTGTGAAAGCCTCAATCACCTATTGAAGTCTAGATCCCTCATTATTGTAAAAAAAAAAAGAAAGAAAGAAAGAAAGAAAGAAGAAAGAAAAGTAAACTGTAACAATAAAAGATTAAGAAAGAGAAGTACCAACTGTTTTTGGCCTTTAATGTGGTAGTCCTTCTAGAAAACTAAGGTTAATCAAATAAGAAACCATTTGAAATGTTAATGTAAATATACTAATTAATGTAAAGATACTAATTAATTAATATAGCATGAATGCTTTGGGGTTTTTTTTGTTTTTTGGTGTTTGTTTGTTTGTTTTGCACTGGGTATCAAACTCATGACCTCATATTGTTATTTCAGAGATTTCACACTACTGTTCTCCCCTGCCCATCCAGTGCACCTCAGCTGGGACCATGTCGATTACTGTGAGGCTGGCATTCCTTCTGGTCTTTGGGATTTTCCAAGAAGTTCACCTCACTCCTGGCAATAGTGAGGGAATGGGCTGCCCTACTCAGGCACCTTTAGCCTGGGTTCCTGTGGTGTTGGGTGGTGATAGGAGTGATTGCCACCTCTGGCACCCTCACGTGTGCTCCTGTGATGGTGGAGATTAATTAGTATCTTTACATTAATGTTTTAAATGGTTTCTCATTTGATTATCCTTAGTTTTCTAGAAGGACTACCACATTAAAGGCCAATACAGTTGTTACTTTTCTTTCTTAATCTTTTATCGTTATAATTTATTTTTCATTTTTTTTTTTACAATAATGAAGGATCTAGACTTCAATAGTAATACTTAAAATGCTTTAATGTTTGGTATGAAGTTGACTGCTGTTTGTTACATTAAAGAATTATTTTTCTATTTCTAATTTTATGAATGCTTTGGGGTTTTTTTGTTTGTTTGTTTGTTTGTTTTTGTTTTTGTTTTTTGGGAGTTTTTTTGCACTGGGTATCAAACTCATGACCTCATGCTTGCCAGGCAGGTGCTGTGCTGCTGAGCTATATCCCATGCCCTTCATGAATGCTTTTAATTCCCAAAAACAGATGTTGATTTTCAGTAAACATTTTATAATGATTTTACGAAGAGGTACATAGTTTTTCTTCTTTTACCTATTTAGGAGAAATATTATAGCAGCCTATTTCCTATGTTTGAAACATTTTTTCTATATTGGAATCATTCCTACTTGGTTATGTTAGTGGTGAATGATTTATTGGTAATTTGTTTGGATTGGCACATATATATTACTTAGTTAATATTGTCTATGTAGTCTTAAAAAATCTTGTCTTTATTAGATTTTGGTATTAGGGGTATAATAGCTTCAAAATTAATTGGAATTATTTTATTGTTTTGATGTACATTGATAGTATTGAGATTATACCTTTCTTAAAGGTAGAATTATATCATATTTTAAAATAACACACTTATTGACATATAATTTCCATACCACAGTATTTAGCCATTTAAAATATGAAAACCAGGAGTGTCTGTGTATAACACAAAGCTGTATAACTATCATCACACAGTTTTGAAGCATTTTCATCTCCTTAACAAGAATACACATATGCATTATCAGAGATTTATTCACAATCTCTGCTTATCTTGACCCCAGGTAACCACTGAACTATGTCTTATCTCTACAGATTTGGCTGCTTTGAATAGTGCACATAAATGGACATAAATAGTATGTGTTCTTTATTTTTCACAGGGCTTTTTCACATAGCATAACATTTTCAAGATTCACTCATATTTTAACATATATCAATACTATGTTTTTAATTATACATTAATACATATGATGATTTTTCTACCCACAAGATTTTAAAGACTAGCAACATTTACAGCAATTTTAGGTTCACCTCAAAATTGAAAGTACAGAGATTTCCCATAAACTCCTATTACTCCCCAATGCACATGAATAATGCCCCCTTTGGCATTGTTCCTCACCAGAGTGGTGTAAGTATTACAACTGAAGAGTCTACATTGAAACATCTTTATCACCACTGTTCACAGTTGACATTTAGGGTTCATTCTAGGTTGTACTTGCTATGGGTTTGAACAAATATATAATGACATGTACCTAGGATTACAGTATCACATAGAGTATTTTCGTTGCCCTAAAATTTATTTATTCTCTACCTATTCCTCTCTGTCACCCCTGGTCCTGGAAAATACTACAGTATACATTTTTGTCAGTATAACAGCACCCTTGCTCAAGAGGAACCCAACGTCCCCCTTTTTCCAGGAGATTTACATTGACAGATTTGTTAACTTCCATGAATTGCACCAAGGGCCACTAATTTCTGTCCTGGTGGCTCAAGTTAGAGTTATGTTTATTAACCCAGAGCATTTCTGCTTATACAAGTATTTAAGAATTTCTAGACTCTACTTCTGTTCTAGGGACACCATGATCAACCCACACATGTCATAGGTCTCTGCAAGTCTGGTTATTCTGATGACTGCTCAGTCTGCACTCTCTGTGTGGTGCTCATACCAATGGTGTTGTTAAGTGCTGCCCCTTTGCCCTGACACTCCAGGATTCACTGTCTTCATTGCATTTCCGTTGACATGGAAAATGCCACTGTAATTTCTGACCTGCAAAGAAAAACTCCTTCAGCAATGGATTCTTCTCACAAATTTTTTTTTTATAATAATAGTGAAAATCATATCCTCTGCACCTTCTGGGTTGAATGAGCAAGTTTGTGGTAAATGTATTGTTGCACTGTGATACTGGTAAGTCTTTGTATATTTTGTTCTATATATATCAAGGGTGTTCTGAAATTTGAACTTCATTAACTGTGGGTCAATTTAAGGAGTGCGTTTCATTCAATAAGTTAAGTAAACTCTCACAGCCTACTTTAAACCTCTGAGCCAAGTCTCCGCTTTGTTGGCTTATATCAACAAATTCAGTATCTTCCAACTTCATATCCCTTCTACTATCATCCTGAGCCACTAGGATTAAAGCAAGGCAGTGGGATTAAGTACTGGGGAATCACCAATCCCTTGCAAAACAACTAATTTAGGAAAGGCCATTACCCGTTTTCATGTAAAGTAGGGGTATCTTCCTCATCAGAATGAATGCCTGCTCCTGTTGACAAAGAAGGCTCTGAAGAATTTGGGATTTAATGTCCTCACCTTTACTGACATCTAACCTTATGTATCCATTCTGATTTTCAGGATCTTTTGCTTCACAATCAATGCCCTCTCTTTAACAAAAGACACTAGTGAGAGTGGGAATTTGATTTGCATTGTAATGGACACACAAAAGATTGGAGACCAAGTTAGATTTTCAGAAATCTTAGCCCTACCACTGTGGGAATTAAGAGTTTTTAAAGAGTGGTTATGAGATCTTTCAAATCATTGATACAGAGATTGAGCTGGGAAATTTAACTTCCTCTCTGCCTAATTTTTGACACGCAATTAAAAGAAATCAGACAAGCACATTTTAATTCTTACTAAATGTGTTCCACCAGAGGAAGCAATTGACCCAGTAAGAAATACATTTTTTTTTCTTTTTTTGTGGTACTGGGGATTGAACTCACAACCTCGCGCCTGCCAGGGCAGGCACTTAAGCCACTGAGCCAAACTCCCAGCCCTGGTTTTTTGAGGCAGGGTCACACTGTGTAGCTCAGGCCAGTCTTGCGCTCACGTTGTAGCCCAGGCCGGCCTGGAATTCACAACACTCCTCCTGCCTCAGCCTCCCGAGTGCTGGGATTAAAGGCGTGCTGCTAAGAAATACATATTAAGATAGTTATTGAATGAAAGGGGTACTGGTTTGACAAGCACTAAGTTTGAAAAGCATGTCTCCAAAGTACAGACTGGAGGTCTCTAAGATAGGAAAGAGCTGCTACCCATAAGGAGAATTTTTTCTTCAAGATAAGCCTTAGCACTTCTCTTAAAACTTTCCCACAGAAAGAATTGGTCCATCTGCGGTAATCAGTGTAGCCTCACTTAAGACTAACTAGTTATGGACTTTAATCTCATTTACACATTACCTTGACAGCCATTTCTGCTTAACTGAATGAATAGCTGGAGATAAAAGTCTAACCAACTGGACACATTTGAAGAATCATCAATGGACTTTTTTTTCATAAAGAACACGATTTTCATATAGTAAACAGAGATAATTATTGTATGTTATAAAATTATTTCACTGCTTATGTTCATGTGTCCAGCCTACAATGTTATGGTATAAGTTTGACATTAAGAAAATATTTCATTAAGAATATACTTTATTATTATATATTAGAAAACTAACTGGCATACTCAGAGCTTGATTTCAAAAATTGATGAAATTAGTCATATTCATATAATGCAACTAACTTTTAATACAATACATCCTTTTAACATTATGCTGTGTGGTCAGTCAGAATTATTTATGTTCTACCAAAATTCATAGATTGAAATATGACCTACAAAGTGATGGTAGTAGAAGGTAGACCTATTAGTAAAACAAGATCAGTGTCTCACAAAAGAGGCCTGAGGGAGCTTCTCTGCCTCATTTACCATGAAAAAATGCCTGCTTACAACCAGAAAAAGGACTTCTCTCGACACAGATATTGCATCTTTCTCTTAGGCTTTCTAGTCTCCAAAACTATGAGAAATGACTTTTTTGTTGTTTGTAATCCACCTGGTTTGTGGAATTTTTGTTATAGCAGCACAAATGAATCAAGACAGCCTGCTGTATCTACTGTTTTTGATATGAAACATCTGTGGAAAACATTTAATAGCCACATGGGTTTAGAGGCTGTGATCTGGGAAAGCATATGATATGATATGATATGATATGATATGATATAGGAAAGCATAGCTCTAGAGGGAGTAAGCAGAGATTAGCAGTTTAACAACTAAACATATATATGCAAGTGCAATCTGCTCTGTAACAAAGAGTCTTAAGAACAAAATAAGACAGGTAGGCAGATCAAGAGTCACAAAGGCAGGAGTATGCTGCTTTAGTTAAGAGGGCACAGCTCTGTGATAAAGTGACATTGAAACAATGACCTGAAATGATGATAATAACATGCCTAACACTATACTAGCATGTAGAAAGTGCCAAATAAGTGTCAGTGCTTATTATTAACTATGAAGTGTCTTATTGTTCATCGGAGAGAGAGAGAGAGAGAGACAGACAATATGTATATTCATAATAGACATTTCAGAAAGAAAATTTCCTGCATTTTAAAAACTCCAAAACATCAAATTATCATCATGATTTCACAAGAAGGAATATTCTCCCTGCACTATCAGCAGAGAGAAAAGAGCAAACTTAATATTTCAGTAATAACTCAGTAAAGAACAGAGAACAATTGATTGATCTCCCAAGTTGTTCTTTAAATGAAACAGAGTAAAGTTCTGGCTTAGACAAAGTTTTCTTACCAAGTCATCAGGGAGACAATGGAAGGAGCTGTCGCTGAGCGGGAGGAGGAGGCAGGTCTTCTGCAACAAGTTTTTTCATGATCTCAAAGTGCTATGCTGCGTAACAATGCTATTATGGGTTGAACTGATTCAGTAAGCATTTTGAAATCATTTTTAAAGTTGAACACTAATTTTCTTACGCTGAGCTTTTTATGATGACACCACATCCCTATTTATGCTTAATGATGCAAAGTACAATTTTCTTCATGCTAGAAAGATGGTTTGTGATGTTTCTGTTGGGAACTTACCATTCTCTTAGTAACAAATCCTTCCCTTTAAAATTCTTTCAGGTCCTAGAATAAGATGATACCAGTTAATGACTTAGGTGATTAGAGACTTTTATTCACCTTTGATTTATGACTCTAGTAGCTACTGATGGCTTAGGTATGAGTCTCACCTGATTCTCTATTTCTCTTTCTTTTAAAACTTTCTAGAATAATATAAATATGCAGTGTTTAGAGAAGATCTGTAAGGCCACCAAAATTTACCATGTCCACCTAGTTAAATATTCTCCATATTTTAATTCCTAATTTAAATCCTGACTCCTACTGGACTTTCCAAGGACCATAGAATACAAAGCATTGAGTATTTGGGTTCTTTTTATGCCTCTCTTCACCCCTTAATCAGATACTGATCTGCACTATTAGTCAATTATGCGATGTGCAATTCCTCTGGGCACCTCAAAGGCAGCAAACACTTTTTACCCTACATGTATTTTCTCTTCAGGATTGACTATCATGCTGTCCTCAGAGCATGCAATGATTTAACTAAAGTAATACATACTACCTGGGTTTAGAATCTTCCACTTTCATAATATTTTACCATAATTATCCACAAGGACATAGGTTTTGCATGTTGAATGACTGTATTTCAATTATATATGAAAAGACTTTGATGACTGCATATATCTAAATTGATCCCCATAGATGAGAAAATTTCACTTTTAACACAGTAAAGAATCTAAGCTTCTAACAAAGCTATATTAAAGACTTTCATGTAGTCAGGGATCGGTACTATGTCTTTTTACTCCAAAACTTCACACTTTGGAGGAACTAAACTTTCTTGTTTAATGACTAGTTGGATAAGGAAAGAAATAGTTGAATGAGACAGTCTCATTTTTATCACAATTTTCATTCATCATTCAGTGCTGTCTATCGTTCTACATGACACATTGTACTCCATCCTTTTTCTGTTATTTTACAAGTTCAGTACTAGTTGGTATACTTGATATTCATTTTCAGTTGTAATATCTAACCCATAATATTGTTTTCTAAATTTCTAATTTATCCTCTTCCAATTCATGTTATTTTTAAAGTAAGAACCATTTCCTTTATAATGGATAAAGTTCATTTATATTGATGATGTATGATTAAAAATATGTTGAATGATTACATGAAAAAATTACTGTGGCAAAAAACACATTGCCATCAATCCCCTTCAAAATACTCCCCTCACATTGAACACACTTTTCCCATTGTTCTTGCCACTTTCTGAAGCACTTCCAGAAGTCCTCTTTGGTGAACATGTTAGTTACAGTGCTGTGGCTGCCTTGATGTTCTGAATTGATTTAAAATGTTTGCCTTTCATGGTCCCTTTAACTTTGTGGAAGATACAGAAGTTTTGAGTGAATAAGGTGGCTGGGCATACATCAAAATGTTTCTGTGGGCCTGGCTTTCCATTGGTGGCACTCAGCAGCAGCCTTCACTATACTGTTGATCTCACCTTGCAGAGACACTCCCAAATGATGACTTTAGAACAATGAAATAAGTGTGTTCAGAGCAAGAGCAAATATTTTGTAGGGGATTAATGGCATTACTATATATCTCTTACTGTCAATTTTAAACATTCACCATATCATTTGATTATCCCTTGTATATGTGAGAAAATAGCAATAAATTCTCACTGCTAAATACATCTGATACAGGTATGCTAGTCTCTTAGCCTATACAATTTTACTGAGCCACCGTATTACCTGTTATTACAGCTAATAAGACAAATCTACTTTGCCTCTTTCTTAGTCATTACTTTTGTTTCTTTAATTTTTTTGTTCAGTATTCTACACCAATTCATGCTCCTTATTTTTTCAGTTGTTTTGTTATTCCAACTTTACTTTCCCATGGAATAAGTCTAATCTTTCCTTTGCAGCCCCCACGAAATTCTGTGTTTTTGTAGTTTGTTCTCTTTCCTCTCTAGATTGGTACATGAGAACAAGGTTTATAATCTTATATTTTGTATCTTCCTTGGTTTTCTCTTTAGAGTCATCATTGAAACATTTTGTTCAAAAGTATTTTCTTAGCTTGAATGTACAGCTCAATCACAGGACTATTTTGGCCTTCTAACATTGCCTAAGATTTCTTTCAAGGCATGTAAGGAGATAGAAAAGTAATGTTTTCTGTTTCTAAAATTTAACAGAGTTAGCAGTGGACAGCACATCTCAGTAAGATATAACCAGAGGAATTCAAACATCTTTGTGTATTGTTTTTAAATCTGTTAAAGTGAAAACTTCTTTTGTACTACCTGAAGTTATCTTCCTTTTCTTTTGGAAGTAGCACCTGAATGTATATAGACTCCGAATGAAATATTGTGCTTGCCCAGAAGAAAACAAAGTTTACATGGGTCAATCTTCTTTAATCTAAGCTATAAAATATTTACTAAGGAGCCACAGAAATCATCTATAAACAAAACAGAAGAAGAAAGAATGGTGCTCCAGAGTTCACATAAGCTGGCAGACTTTCATCATGAGCAAATATAAACTAGTTGGCTTTGGAAGACAGTATAATAACAATCAGTAAGTAAAGATTAGAGAACATATGCAAAATTGCTGAAATGAAAGCCGAAAAGCATTAGCAAGATGCTTTCATTAACTATAGAACTATTGAAAGCTTCCTCACATAAGTATTTGAGTCAGTATGTCTGATACGTAACATTTCATGAGGATTATGCAAATAATCAAGATGTCTCACTTCTTGCCTTTCCTCAAAGGAGAACAGAAGACTGAAGGGCTCGAATAAGCCACCCTTGTCATCTGGCCACTTTATCTTACTCTTCACTTTCCCCTTTAGCACTCTAATTGTGAAGAACACTATTCTAATCATCTTTGTTCTCCAATATTTTCAGGTGAAAGTAAGACTTCTCTCTGTCTGTCCTGGTTTTACTTCATCACTCCATCAACTGTGGGGGCTTTCATGTGAGATGAAGTTTAGTTTCCTTTATATCCACATACAAGCATATTTTCTTCTATTTTCATCTATCTCTTCCTCCTCCCCATCTGTATTGGGTGATATACTATGTACCCCCAAGTCCTCATATAATTTTGATGGGGCTGAGTTATTGGTTTGTTATTGGTTTGTTGTTTGGCACAGGGATTGGCAATGTGAGTGCTGCACCCGCCCAGGGTTGGAGCTGACATACATTGTAAGGGAAAGCAGGTCTTCCTCTTGTGCTTCTGCGTTTCTGCCCTCTCTGTTGTGCGCCCTCTCTCTCTCTCACCAGCACGCCTTGCTGCTTGCAGCTGCCATGAAAGGCTGCCCCGGCATGCCATACTGCCTTGGAGCCAACCAACCACAGACTGAAACTCCTGAGAAACTGTAAGAAATAAACCTTTCCTTCCCTAATTTTGGGCGTCAGGTATTTTGTCACAGCAACGAGCAGAAAGTAAGTAAGACAGAATTTGGTACCAAGAGTGGGGTTGTTGCTGGGACTATTCCTGACCATGTGGTTTGAGAGCCTTTGGAAATGGCTTGCAGGGAAAGTTTGGAAAGGTTCGGAGATGTCGCCTACACACATACAGCTGGAATGGCTTAGGTTGTTCTGTATGGGAGATTCTGGCCAGAGCCCAGGAGACCAGAAGGCTGATAGGAAGCCTGCCAGTAAAGACCAGGCTCAGGAGGTTTCTGCTGGGAAGAAGGATGGCATTGGTTGTTGGATTCCACATGATGTGTGTTACAGCTTGGCAGAAAGTTTGTCTGCCCAGAGACTTTGCCTGAGACTGAGATTAAGGGCAAAGGACTAATTAATCTACAGAGAGAAATTTCCAGGCAATCTAGTGTTGAAATGGTGGCCTGGCTTTTGTTGGGGGCTCTTAGCCAGATTTATGTTGTGGATAAAGAGCAAGGAGCCCAGCATGGCAATTTAAAATGCGAGTTTGGCCAGGAAGCTGTGGACTTTAAAGATGGAGCTGAGACCTTGATTGCTGAGAAGGAACAAAAGAATAAAAAAGATGGCCTGGGGGCATCCTGGGAAGCAGCGGGTCTCCACCCTTTGTAGCCTCAGGCCTGCAAAAGTGAAAGAGTTTGCTCAGAGAAAAAAGCTGCAGAGTACCTTGTCCTGGAGTGGTGACAGAGGCCACAGAAGGTTTTAAAAAGGTCACACCTGCACCATGTCCCAGAATTGCTCCAGCCACACCAGATTCCAAAATGGCAGCAGCATAGAGAAGCTGTTCCTTACAATCAGGTTCAGAGAGCTTAATGATCCAGGCAGTTGGCCCCTACAGCCAGAGAGAGGAAAGCCTGGCTACTGCTCCAGCTGGCAATGGACCTTGGCAACATCCACATGGTGCTGGTTTTAAGTACAAGAAAAGGCTAAGGCAGCTTCTACCTCGCCTGCAGAGAGCAATGTGTAAAGATGTAAGGGTGAAGCCAAGGAACATGGATCATCCAAGGAAAGCTATGGAAGTTAAGACCCCTGAAAGTTCCATGGGGGTGGAATCACTCAAGCCTTTTGCAGCTTGCAACCAGGTTGCTTCAAATGCTGAGCAGAGAACTCCAGGACTTAATGTTTGCCCTGCTGGATTTTGGACTTGCTTTGGTTCCAATGCTTTGTATTCCCCTGTTTGTAACTTTTGGAATGGTAATGTTTACCTTGTGCCTTTATATGTTGGAAGTGCTTAACCTCGTTTTCATTTGTGCAGGGGGTTACAGTTAAGAGTTTGCCATAGATCTCAGATGAGATTTGGCACTTGGACTGTTCAACAGTGCTGAAACTGTTAGGACTTTGGCAACCCTTGGAGATGGACTAAATGTCTTTTATATTAAGGATGTACATGATTCCTTGGGGGTCGAGGGATGGAATGTATTGGGTGATATACTATGTTCTCCCAAGTCCTCATATAATTTTGATGGGGCTGAGTTATTGGTTTGTTATTGGTTTGTTGTCTGGCACAGGGATTGGCAATGGGAGTGCTGCACTCGCCCAGGGGTGGAGCTGACATACAGTGTAAGGGAAGGTGGGTCTTCCTCTAGTGCTTCTGCATTTCTGCCCTCTCTGGTACATGTCCTCTCTCTCTCACCAGTGCACCTTGCTACTTGCAGCCACCATGAATGGCTGCCCTGCCAAGCCATGCTGCCTTGGAGCCAACTAAGCACAGACTGAGACTCCCGAGAAACTGTAAGACATAAACCTTTCCTTCCCTAATTTTGGGCATCAGGCATTTTGTCTCAGCAACCAGTGAAAAGTAACTAAGACACCATCCTAGCTGAAGGATCATCTATATCTTCAAGTCAATATTTTTAATGTGGTTATGAACCCTACCCCCTCTACCAACTCGCTTATTCATTAATGAACTATCTTTTTTCTATATCCACCCTGTTTCTCCCTACTTGATAACTTTTACATCACTCCCTTCCAGTCAAAACCAGAGCAACAACAAAAACAAAACAAAAATGACTTTTTATTCTATTTTTTCCATAGATCACTCCAAACACTTGTATTCTTTTCAGCCAAATTATTTAATTGCATTCTAACACTTGCTGAGCACTTCCTATGTGTCGGGTGGTATCCTAAATATTCAGTATATCTGTTCATCTCATTCTCTTAAATAAGTACTTTACATGTTACTTTTATCATCAAGGAAACTGAGGCATGTGTAGGCATATAAGTTGCTCAAGGTCACAACTCAGGTTAAAGGCAGAGCAGAGAAATTCAAATCTAGGCAATTTGTCTCCAAAGCCCACCTTTAAATTCCTCACACTCTGCTTGATGAGTGAAGCTGCCAACGTCTCAGCTTCCTCATTCAACACTCTCTGGTGAAACTTCTCTTGTCAAATTCTGCTTCATAAAACCAGTGGAAACATTTCAACCTCTTCATATATGAGACTATCTGCAGTTCTTCTTTATAACTCTTTATTGATTTAATTGGAATTTCAATCCAAAGCCCCTGCCCTCTCCTCTTCTTTTGAGACAGCCTTTTACTATGGTGCTGAATCAACCAGGTTGGACTGACACTTGGGGTCTTCCTGTTTCAGCCTCCCAGAATGCTGGTATCAGAGGCATACACCACCACATCCAGGTTTATATATGGCATCTGACACATTATTTTCTCTTAGTTTATTTTTATTGCTTCTCAATTACTTATTGTCTCCTGTTGATCCTCAGTGAATGTAACTCCTTTTCATCCTCTCCCTAGATAATTACATTCAGTTTCGTTACTTTTCCCAAATGCAATTTTGTGAGTGAGCATCAACTCTAAATTTCTAGCACAGATTTTTTTCCTTTAGTTCATATGTCTGATTACCTACTAGATATCTCTACTTCGTTCTCCACAGAAACTGTGAATTTTGTGTTTTCAGAATGAAACTCAGTACCTTTCTCAGGATGACCTTCTATCCAGATTCTCAAGCAAGAAATTTGGGTCATTTAATTTTTCTTACTTTCCTTTTATTTCTTATAAGCAATTAGTCAGAAGGACATGTAGATTATATCACATCATCTATTATATCTGTCACCTTTTATTTCTCTACTATAATTTTAATTCAAGACCTTAAACAGTAATGACTCAATTCATGAATGCTTCCATTTGCAAAACGTTTGGTTGGTAAACAAAAGGTTTTGGCAAAATTTTTCCTCCTTTTAGAAACTTGACATTGGATGACAAACAAGACCATGGCCACCTCCCCCTCATACACAAATGCAGTCATCTTCTCCAAAATTGTACAACAAATTAAGTTCATAAACCAAGGCACCCTGTATTTCTATGTCCCTATGTACTTATTATAAAAATGTTTCAACTAATTTCCCATGTTTTGTCTCATTTTTTTCTAATCTCTTCTACCATTGGAAAGATTTTCAAAAATCCAGATCGTTCATGGTGCTTTTCTCTTGAATGATCTTCAAAGACATTCCCATTGTTTTCTTATCTACAACCGTTAAACCCATTTATGTTACCACTGCATGTTGTTTTACTCAGCTTTCGCTTACTATAATAAGTATATGAAAACATCACATGACAGAGAGGAAAAGGTTATTTTGGCTCACAGTATTAGAAGTTCCAGGCCATGATCAGTTGCCCCTGTTCTTTTGGGTCTTTAACAGGGGAGCACATCTTGCTGTAATTGTACATTAGAGCAGAACTGCTTACTTTATGGGCAAGAAGTGAGAGGGAAGGGCCATCATTCTACAAGCCCCCTAGAGGTCACACTTCCAATGATCTAAAGACCTCCCCAAAGTCCCCACTTTCCAAAGGTTTCACAGCCTCTAAATAATGCCATGGTGGACATTTATCCAAGCCATCATACATGGTATGTTCTGTTAGAGTAAACCTCACTTTGGGTGCTCATAGGTTTTTCTTGAAATCCATTCTCTATTTATATAAAGGAACTTGTGGCTTTCTAACCACACCTTGGAATTATTTCCTATCATACCTTTGCTTATTTTGCTCTGTTATTTGAAATACTAAGCAATATGATAAATTCTTTTTTGAATATTTCTATTATAGGAACTTGAATAAATGTCTTCATAATTGAATACTTTACTCTCTTAAATATTTTCACATTAACTCAAACAAGAATTATAGATAATATTTATCTAAAAATTCTTTTTTTCTACCTGTAAAAATTATTTTTTTATTATCTTAACGTTGAATTTCTCTTCTTTCTTGTCTTTCTTTCCTTTTTTTAAATACAGTGGTGAGAAACTCAATCTGAGAACCTAAATAAACATTTCTTTAAGTCAACAACTTTTTAAAGCATTTCTATTTTTCCTTTTCTTTTTATTGGAGACAGCAAATAAACCCTCAGGCAGACATAATCTTTGTAAAAACTCTGAAATACATGTAGTTGACGTGTTACTTAAGATTTTCCTAATGTAACAATCAGTGTGTCATCAAAAGGGATACTGTTTCCCATGTGTGTTTGACACAGATAATGCCCATAGAGTAGCTCATGTGCACAGTGCTACCTCAGTTTGAGTGATGAAGGACATTGAACATCAGCATCTCTTTCGTGGTTCCCACAGGGCCCGTTTGACCCACCCCAGTCATCTTGTTCATTCAGGGAACAGAAAATCAGGGCGACACAATCTCATGCTCTAAATCAACTAGTCCTGGGCAACAAGCCCTGTAAAATCATTATTTCTTGGATGTATCTGGGCAAAGTAGAACAGTGGCATACAAAACTATTTTTTTTTCTTCCAAGGTGATGTTTTAAGATGATGATGAAAAACTAGAGGTGAAACATATCTACTTTGTAGAAGTACAAAATTTTTTTTAAAATGTTCATTCTGTACACAGAAGTATAAAAACTCTAGAAGCTACCTTTTTTCTTTTTAGGTAGTCAGTAAAGTGTTCCATTTATCTGTTCTGAAAGGAGCTAAGTTTGAGCAGTATTGCTGACTGAGTTTCTATTATTTTTATTTTTCTCTCAGCATATTACTTCTAAATCTAAGTTCAGTTTAGTCATCTTCTATTGTCAACTTACTATATTTGAGTTTGATATTGTGAAAAATGCCATAGTTATACAGAAATATACAGCACATTAACCAATTTAAATTTTCAGGAAATGAATTTTTAGCAGATATGCCCTTTTATCTTTTTAAGATAAAAATATTCTCCTTTTTCTTACGCTAGAACTCCCCCCCACCCTGCCTTCAGGAATTTATCTAATTTTAAAAGCATCAGGGGTTAAATATTTTCCCACTTATTTTAAAATGGACTCTGCTTCTTATTTTTTCTTTGTTTTGTCTGCCTCTTCAATAATGTCATTTTATTTAATTTTCTTCAAAGATCTTTGCATTTCTTAAGGAGACATGAAAGACAATGTTATAATTTGATTAAGTAAAGGCTAACACTATTCCTTTTTCATTTTTATGGCATTCATCTTGAAGGTGCTCAAAATATTCAATAATATATTTTTAAAGATTTTAATTGACACATTAAAATATACCTTTTTATGGTACAGTGTGATTATTTCAGTAAATGTATACACTGTAATTATCATATCATGGTCATTGGCATATCCATCACCTTGAACATTTATCATTTCTTTGTGTTGGGAACATTCAAAGTACTTTTTACCAGATGTGTTGAAAAATAAAGTTAATCATCATGGACTGCAGCTATCCCACAATGTTACAGAACGTTAGAAGCAACTTCTTCTGTACAATAAAATACCTGTGTGCTTTAGCTATTTTCTTTCCATTCCTCTTTCCCCTGAGTCTTCCCAACTTCTCATAACCAGAGTTTCATTCTTTACTTCTATGAGATCAGATTTTTCAGCTTCTGCATATTCAAAGGATGATCATATTATAAAATGATTGATTAAAAGTTTTAAAAAGTTAGTAGAGGAAAAGATACATTGCCATTAATCCCCTCAAATTATTACTCCATGCTTTGCACACGTGTCCCATCATTCTTTGCACTTTCTGCAGCAGTTCTAGAGGTTCTCTTTTCAGAACGTCCTTACTAGGTGTGGTCAAAACTACCGGGAATGCTCCTCTCCAGTGCCATCCAACAGAAAGCACTCTCATAAAAACATAAAGGTGTGTTCCCCTCTATCTTAGTCACCTGATCTGACTTTTCCCCAAACTCAAAAGGATCACAACAAATAAACATTTATGTATTTCTCTCTCTCTCTCTCTCTCTCTCTCTCTCTCTCTCTCTCTCTCTCTCTCCCTTTCTCTCTCTCTTTCCCTCCTGCCACCCTGCTTTTGCTAACTTGATTACAACACACCTTCAAAAAAATCACTTTGGGGTGATGCTAATTGGGGTTCTTTGATGTTCATGGATATGGTTGCTCCTCTCTCTCTCTCTCTCTTAAGGAGTTTTCAGCTATTATTTCACTATAAATGCTTTCATCTTTTCTGCTTTCCATCTTTTCTTCCTCTGGTTTGCCCATAATTGAAATATCTACTTGTTTAATTGTGTATTATGGGTCCTGTAGGCTTTCTTTGGTGTTCTGTTGTTTTGTTTCGGCTCTCTCTTACTTAGTTAATTCAAATATCCTATCTTCAAATCTAAAAGCAGTTCTTTCTTCTGCTTGAGACAGTCTGTTTTTAATTGTATTTTTGGTTCATACATTTGCTGAGTTATTTAGCTCCAATTTTTTTGCTTGCTTATTTTTATGATGCCTAGCTCTTTACTGATTTCTCTGTTAGATCACTAACTAGTTTCTGATTTCATTAATTATTTGTCTATATCCACTTTTATCTCTTGAACTTGCTTACAATTATTATTATTATTATTATTATTATTACTTTGGTACCGGGGATCAAATTCATGGCCTTGTGCTTGCCAGGCAGGCACTTACGTGTCAATCACTGTTGCATTGACGTGGGTGTTGAAAGACATCTACACTTCTTACACAGCTTTCATAAGTGAATACACATGTGTTAAAATACCACACTGAACCCTATTAATATGCACAATGAATACAAGTTAGTAGCAAATCAAATAAATTATAAAAATGGAGCAAACGTTTTAATATGAAGTTTCCAATATGGTTCTAAAAGGGGTATACAGATGCAATGACGTTGGTTATCTATCTTTCAACACCATTCCTTCCCTAAAAAATGGATGCATAATGTATCCTGTTACCTTCAAAATAGCTGCTCATGCTATCAGATATACTAAAATCAAACCAAACATAACAGAATAAAACCAATCAAAACAAAACAGAATAAAAACAATAAAAACAAAGCAATAATATGATACAGGCCTTTAAAAAATAATAGGGAATTAACAATGGCTACCACCTTTCCTTTTTAGATGTTTCCTCCCCTTTAACTTTCAGAATATCTATTGTACATTTTGAATCCCACTAACTCCTTCAGTTTTTTATACTAGGCAAACAACATGATGTTCACCTATGTGAGTCCAAACCATTTAACTGAAGAGCATGCTCACTAGTTGCATTCATTTACCTACAAAATCTTCATGACTGTTTGTCTTTATAACTGAGTAGCTCTCCATTGTATAAAAACGCTGCATTTTTCATATCTGTTTGCAGTTGATGGGAAAGCTATTCTTGCTTTTTTCTGGCTCCCGGTTTCATAGAGTATTGTTTCCTCTCCTTTCACTTTCAATCTATGAATTTTCTTTCAAGTTAATGTGTTTCCTGTATACTGCATATTGATGGATCTTATTTCTTGATCCACTCTCCCTGTTTCTTTTTACTGGTGAATTGAGGCCATCTACATTAATAGTTACAGCCAACATGCACTGGTTCATCTCTGCTATGCTTTTTTCCTGCCATTGGCTACCTACTTTTCCCATCCATTCAATTATCTTCCCTGCTCAGTGATCCCACTTTGCTGCTGTTCTGGGGCTGTGGCTATTTTTATCTCTCTGTAGAATATCCTTCAGTACTCTTTGTAGGGTTGATTTGGTGGTCATGAGTTCCTTCAGTTGTTCTTTATCATGGAAGTATCTTGTTTCTCCATTAATTTTGAAAGATAGTTTTGCAGGGTATATCAATCTGGGTTGGAAGTTGTTTTCTTTCAGGACTTGAAATACTTCACTCCAAGCTCTTCTTACCTTGATGGTTTGTGTTGAGAAGTCTGCCATGATTCTGATGGTTTTCTTTTATAAGTGATCTGTTTATTTTCTCTAAGAGCTTTTAATACTCTGTTGTGCTTAATTTCTGGGATATTGATTATTATATATCTGGGTGTAGATTTACTTTGGTCATGGCTAGTTGGGGTTCTATATACCTCACTTATCTGTATGTCAGATCTTTTACCATTCGTGGGAAGTTTTTAGTTATTACTTTTGTGAATAGTCTCTTTATGTCACTTATGTTGACTCCTACTTTTTTGCTGACAGACATCTATTACTCTTACATTATTTTTCTTTGTGTCATCTTGCAGCCATTGAATTGATATTTCCTGGTTCCTTGTCATTTTTAAGAGACCTTTCCTTTTGCAATCACTAGCTGCCATCCTGTCTTCAAGGTCTGAAAGTCTATCTTCAATTTCTTTCAAGTGGTTTTGCCAGCTTTCAATGGAATTTTTAATTTCCTGAATATCTCTTTGAGTCTGATTCATGCATTCCAATTCTTCTCTGTATTGTTCATCAAGGTTTCCCTCATTCTAGTATGCTCCTTTTTTGTTCCTACCTATGTCTTCTTTAGATACACTCAATAACTGTTTTATTATGCTTGTCATTTCTTTCTTTACCTGAGATGTTGCTTCTGATCTGATTTAATTTATAGCCTCATGAAGTAGTTTCTTTACTTCAGTTGCCATCATCCCAGAAATTTTAGGTGTGCAACTTTCACTTTCTCCCATGTTCATGTCTCCTGGACTTGTTCTATTTGGATTGGAGACCAGAGATTACCTTTTGCCCCTTCGTCTTGACATTTTCCTGCGTCCTTCAGACAAGTGGGTCGTGGGGTCCCAGGTACTTCCCACATTGGCTACCTGTCAATAGTGTTGGGGAATGGGTTACGTACCTGGGTTCCTCCTAACCGAGGTTCCCCAGGAAGCAGTGGGGCTCAGAATGAGCTTCTCTTAGAAGATTCATTTGAATTGGAATTTATTGTTTTATAATCTGAATAAATTTGAAAATTACATAACAGTATTTAGAGAGTCCACAAAACTATTTTCCTTTCATTCACTGCAAGTCTAAAATTTCCTGTAATTAGATATTTATGTAGGTTTTTATATTCATTTATTCATACATATACACAAAATATATATTTTAAGTGTTGATTAAATATAGGACATCCCTAAAGGCATTTTATTTTCTGTGAAATATAATAGAGTATTGAAGGCTACTGCAATGGCCATCAGTGGCGCACTGCACAGGGTCATTTAGCTATCAGAAGACCTAAAACTGGGTTATCAAATAGAGAAAGTAGAAAAAGAGGGCAGAAGAGAATGAGAGGGCATAATAAAAGGAAACCAGGAGAGTCAGAATACAGAGTAAAAAACTGCATCATAAATTTTTGAGTATAATTTCTGCTGAGAACAGAATGAATCTGTTCTGTTAATAAAATATGGGAGTTGTATTATGAATATTGGCACACATGAGAATAAGGCAAAGTGAAGTATAAGCACATCTTTAATGAAATATTCTTCTACTGTCTAATTGAAATTCTGGCAGCATACAATGACAGGTATTCAAAAAGAAGCCATATATTATCTTCCGCCTACAGATCCCAACTTACGGACTAACTCTGATTTCTAAAATCCCAAGTTTTTCTTTTTTAATCTTTGTTTTACTGCTTGTTTCAACTTTTGTTTTGTTTCAAATAACCCCAAAATAAATGCTTCAATTTAGTATTTAAGAAGGAATTGAGAACACAAGTCAGAGTAAAAGTGATACATCTTATCTTCTATGTCAAATAATTTCTAGGATGGATGGATAAGAAACTTGCTTACAATAACTAATGAATGTTGTAAGGTATCTACAAACCTGTTTGACAATATTGTAAGTCAGTCAGGGCCTTGAGAAAGGCACATTGTGAACATGAAGAAAGACAACCCAATCAAAGAAAAGAAGCTATTTATTTAGCATTCACTATATCATAGGAGTCAACCATTATTACCTGACTTTGATGGAAACACAATCAAGTCACGATGTGCAGAAGTTTTATAGTGAAGAGAAGGAAACCTTTCAGACAAATGAAGGAAGCAGGTGGTAGGTGAAATAGAAGTGGGGCACACTTTGTCATTGGTTACAGAAGTGATTTTGGCTTCTGGTTGTTCTAATTTGGAAATTAATGCAAACATTAGGAGAGCTGGTGATTATTGACCAAATCTTGAGTGTTCTGGGCTGGCTGCTGCGGGGTTTGTAAGATAAACTGGGCTTTGTCCATTTTTATACTGAGGGTTTTGTAATACAGATGAATTAATGTGCCTTTCAGCATGTCATGTATTATAGGAGTCTCCATGCCACACTGTTACCAATTTCTGTAAGATGGAGGGAAAGAATGAAATGTCAGCTCAATAAACAATTCTGAAAAAGAATTACACAGCATTGACTTTGACAGCAACAATGTGGGATACCTCATAGGAAGACAATTTTAATTTTTTTTAAATTTGAGAATAGAAGCAAGGAGGGCCAGCAGCTCATGATGCTTCAATTTTAAAATGTTCTTCGACAATAACACTGAGAAGTCTTTCCCTTGGGGACTGGAGACTAAGGACATTTCAATGTTCTAAATAAGTAAGTATCAATAGTATAAAAGAATGTGACGAATGAGGCTGCATATCTCCATGAATGTGCTGCAGACTAAACACACCAGTGATCACAGGTGCCCATCTGGCTTCTACAACATGCTTTGTGACATTAGGTGAGAACATAATGACAATGTTGTGAAAGATTTTCTGCTAACTCTGGCCTAAACTCTTTATGCCAGGATAAGCAGAAATCTGAAATAAAAATTTTCCCCCACTATAAAATAGAAAAAAGAAAAGCTTTTGTTGCAGCTTTGTTTTTCCATTTGAAATCCACTCCCATTCCCCATACACACAACCCAGTGTGCACATGTGTATACACATGCACACGCACAACCTCATTAATGGAGAAAACAAAGGCAAGAATTGTGCTGTCTCCTGCATTCTATTCCACCTACATTGTCATTTGCCAGGCACAATCTCTACCTCTGCACTTGCTTCTGCAGGACCATAATTTCCTGGGGCCCTCCTGAACTGAAACTGGCCCTAGTTCCAATCATTGCAACATGAGACACCAAGGAGAAACTATTGCAAAAGCAAATGTGTCACAAAACTATAAACTACAAGTAGGAGTTCCTTAATAGAGGTGTAAAAATACAGTAGTACCTTTGAGAAGGAACTGCTTTTCCTCTTTGAATACCGGTTTATTTTTAATATGCAGGCAGATCTCCAAACTCCATATTACAGAGGAGAGGGAGTTAGGCAGTAGTGTAATGTGGTACAAAATCCAAAATTATCTGTAGTTACCTTTAAATGGGTTCTGTACTTTTAATAGCTTTGTTAACTTTCTGGTGTTTTTCTTACCCTAATTTAAAAATTGACTTAAATTTCTTCCCTGTATATACCAAAGACAGCAGAAAGGGAAGAAGCTGAGGTTCTGCTGAGTAACAGAGACTCCAGATGAAAATGTAGACTAATTTGTTCATACCTTTCTTTCTTCTGTTAGATTTATCTTGTTCCTCAAACACATCTCATTTCTGCTTGCCTTGGAGAAGGCTTGCGCTTGTGCTTTTCTGCCTTCTGGGTTTAACTCAAAACATATGTCATCTGTGAAATATTTGCTTAATGCTGTAGCCTCTTCTGAGCTTCTGTCTCATCACAGTTGTAAGCAAAGATCTTTTCTAAAGCTCCTAATTCCATCCTTCTAATATGGTTTTACATTCTTAGAAGGAGTATTTCTACAAAATTTTACTCCCAGGGTCTTACAAATGATCATACTCTGAAAACATTTGCAATGTTAACTGATTTTTCTCCTTTTTGGCAAACAATGCTTAATAATATTTAAATTTGGGAGGATAAAAATGATTTCAGCATTAGTAGAGGAAGCTCAAACTTCTGTTAAATGCTCAGTTGTGTGGAATAGTTTGTGGGTCTCCCTGCCCCTCAAATGGACTTTCACTTAAGTTCTAAATATCAGGTTCCTTTTTATAAACACACAGCTCTGTAAGGTTTAGGTGTTTGTCCTCTCAAGAACTCATCCTCCAAGTCACATGTTAGCAGTATGCAGAGATGGACTCTTGGGGAGAAGGTAAGGATAAGATGAAGTCATGACATCATGAGTTTGGGGCCCCATGATCACCCTGTTGGCCTCAGAAGAGGAGTAGAGACCCAAGCGCTTGCAGCCTTCTTGTGCCTTGCCTTCTGATGTCCAACTTATCTGCGGAGGGAGAACTCTGCAGTCTTCACCAACGACAAGTTGCTTACCAGTTGCGGCCTGCCTAACCTGGATGTTCTGGCCTCCAAAACTGTAAGAAATAAATTTATTGTTTTAAAAATTAAGTGTTCTGAGTAATAATCTATAACAACAAAAAATGGAGTTAGAATTTTTTGAATATTTCTTAAAATTAAAAATAATTTAAGTGTCAGGAATCAAAATCCAATATAGTTTTCTACTAAGCTATATCCCATCCTTTTTTGAATTTTATTTTGAGACAAGGTCTTGCTAAATTGCTCAGACTGACATTGAACTTGAAACTCTCCTGCCTAAAATTGGAGCTTATTCTGTCCTCCTGCCTAAACTATGAATTTTGAAAGATGAACCTAAGTGAAAATATTAAACTCATAAGATAGATCATAGGATAGGTATACATAAGGGTGGAAGTAAAGATTAAACAAATTTATAAAATGACATAAAATGTCTGCTATTATCGTCATTGCTATTAAAGTAATCTCCAAACCATCATACTAAAATTTCCTTACTATATAGGGATTATTAAATACTTGGTCACAATTTTCAAGTGAGTATACTCTTGTATGTAACTTGAAACTAAACACCGATCTGTGTTAGGTACCATGAGTCTAAAACACATTGCTATGAATAAGTCTCAATCCACCTCCAAGATACATCCATAAGTTTTTCAAATCTGCTTAGGTCTTGTAATTAATAAAGTAGAGTTGCATTAGGACTGTTGATGTTCTGTGAAATTTTAAAATTTTTTGTATTAACAGATGTCTTAAAAGTACAGAGGAGGAGGGAAACATTGTGTGAAGCAATCTGGACGTTCTTTCTGAAGGAAGTGAATACTAATCATGTACTTTTCATTGTTATAAAAAATTGCATAAGATCTGAATTTTAACCTTAAATAGATCTCCTGTAGAGAAAGATTACAATAATTTCATAAGCCAATCTTTCTAGGGATAATATTGCTACAGATTTACAGAAGTTTCCGTAGATTAAAATAGATGTTTGGAAAGATTATTGGAGGAGATAAGTTGTCACACACAATTGGATGAGAAAAGAGAAGCAGCGTAAGAGAGGGTTTTATACCACAAACTGCCTCCAATTGCTGGGTTGGGTAAATTACAAAACTCAGCTTGGTGTTGCTCTATGAAATATATCACATCTAGTTTAGACTGAGGCAACTCAACGTGGTTTACAGAAGCAGCATAACACAGTTTTACCTACTGAGTTAATGAAGAAGTGCACTATACAACAATGATGCACTATGTGACTATAATGAATTAGAACAGAGTAAGTTTATGTGATTTGCTATGGAAAGCTGTGCAAGGTACAATATCCAGTGTAAATGAATATTTTACAAAGATAAGCAGAATAAAAACTACCACTCTATTGACTCTATTTGTATATAAAAATGTGATAAAAATATGAATGAATTTTTTCCTAAAAGAGATTTGAAGTACATATTAACCATTAATGTAGAAACAAGGCTAATGTTTTGGACTGGGTGGTTATTGTTATTATTGGGAATCTCCAAAGAGACATCCAGGAAATAACAGCATTTTTCATTAATGCTTTCAGTAATTGGAGAAATAAAATAATGGTGAAGGAAAAATACTTCCATGAAGACAAAGATTTGTAAGACATTGATGCTTATGAGACTCAAATGGATATGCTGAGTCTCAGAACCAAACCAATTTACCCACAGGAAAATATCTGCAACCCAAATGTCTGCTAGTAGACAGCCTGTGTCTAGAAGATGGAAAGATCCAGAGAAAAAAATGAGGGTGGAATTAAACCAAACATGCCTATGCATTCTTACCAGAATTATCAATAAAAGTCACTTTATCCCTGTAGTAGCACAGTGCATACGGGAGAAAATGAAATCTATGTTGGTCACTGAGAAAATCTTTGCCTGTAACCAAGAATAAAGAAAGAATTCTGCTCTCATGGACATCTGATGTTTTTCTGAAACATTTTAATGTTTTAGTATATGCAGATTTGATTTTTGCAGTAAATGTAGTTTAATATAATTTAGAATATGTATACATACTCACTTCGAACTTGTAAAGTCTTTAATGATAACTAGAGCTCTCTGACACACAAGAGGCTGCCTTATAGTTCATTCTTTCATTTAACTGCTGTAGAGTAGAAATGACTTCAGTTGTTGGAAAGCTCACTGTTGGTCAGAATAGATCAGGCTGTAGAGGGGGAATTGGAGCAATGAGCCTCCATTGATGGAACTGGCATAGAACTAGAGGTCTAACGACTTACAGGCAGAAGACTCAGGTAGACTCAAATATCTAACTTGAAAATTATCTGCAATTTGAGGCCTCTGTATGAAAGGGAAGTTCATGTATGACACAAGTAACTTGAGTGGGTGGATAGAAGTTTTGTAATACAGACTAAATGTGCTAATGAAATTGAGTGTGTGTGCTGCAGCACTTACTCCTACCAGTAGTATGGTTTTATAATTATAAAGATTGAACAAATAGGCTTCCATGTTAATCACACATGTTTGAAAACTCGTTATATTCAATAACATTAATAAATTTTGTTTAAGAGTAAAATTGGAGAAGTTATGTGAATCTTCATCACTTACTAAGTATCAAACATTGAACAAAGACTGTAGTAAACATTCTCAGATACATCGTCAGCAGGCAGAGCCCCTACAGGGGTATATACTCTTTTGCGAGAAATAGCATACTTAGGTGAATAACCATAATAACCACGTGTTTAAAATGCATTTCAAGTATTTGTTTACATATTGAGTTTCCTTAATAAAGTAAGACCTCTGTGAGGGAGGGCCTTTTTTCTCTGCCTATTTCCTCAATAAGCACTGAGTCAAAAGCTTGGCAGGTAGGAGTTAGGAGGTATGCAAAAGAGATTCAAAAGGGGAAAGGAGACCCTGCAGGACAATGTGAAAGAGTAAAGACTTAAATCAATTGAGGAATCTGATGTAGTGAGTTTTCAACAGGAACAGATTCACATGAAAATGAAATGCAATCGAAATGCTTGTGGGTATTGGAGCTGACCTCTTCCAGTGCTGCAGTTCACTATTAATAATGCTGAACTGACAGCAGGGAGATAGCAAATACTATGAAAAGGATAATATCAGTGACAAACCTGTTCTCAGCCTCTCTAAAGAGAAAAATAGGTGTAAGTAGACTCGTGGCATGAGACAATAATACAAAACCATAAATTTTAAATTTTGGAGTGAAATTGTCAGAAGAAAAGTAAATCAAAAGCAATATCTTATCTAAATAAAAACTCATAATTATTATTTCCTAATAAAATTAAGTCTTTCATGAAGGTCCATCATTTATTTAAAGATAAGCAGAGATAGCACAAGTAGCATATATTTTTAAGATCAGTTGAGTTATAATGTAACTTGTCAATTTTTGGATATATCTCATCCTCTTCTAGCACTCTCAACAATGGTTGCTCCAGCATTCTAAAATTCCTGTAAAGTTCCCTTCTCTGCTTTCATCTTTCTTCCATCCCTTTCTTAGGAAATAACTTCTATTCTGGTCCTTTGAGAAAATCAATTCCATCAGGTATAGATCTATTCTAATTCCTAGCTGCACACTTTAAAAAGGTTTAATATAAGAAGGCCATCTTTTCCTTTCAAAAATTGTGCACTGATTCCCAATATTTCCTTGACATGGTTCTTCATTCATCTGTGTTTTCCTTGTCAGTATTTTTAAGCTTTCTATCTAATGTTCCTACCCTATGGCCGACACCATCTTCAAGACCTTCTCTGATCAGCACTCTCTTCTTCATATTTACAATAATTTCCACTAGACACCTCTCTTTCTTCAGTGCCCATTTACTCATTAAATTTCAATCAGGCTTTGGTATTAGGACTCTGCTGAAGATCTTTAGCAAAGTCTGTTCTTACTTTTATTTCTCTTCAACATTTATTTATTTTAACTTTATTTTAAAGAAACACAAGCAACAAAAACTATTGTAAAAATTTCAGAATAACATTGTAGGAAAGTAACAATGGTTAGTGCACTGTGTATTGTCATTTTCAAAGATGTTGCTTGTAATACAGGGTATATGCATGAAAAATTAATCAGAAATATAGGCACACACTTTTCATTTTGATGAACTAATATCATTTAGTAGTATAACTAACTTAACTGCTTTGTGTATGTATATCTATCAATCTATCTATATGTTTCCTTCTACCTTTCTTCTTTTCTCCTTTTCCCATCCTAGTTTCTCTTTCTTTTTGAACAGCTTCCTTCAACTTTGTGATATCTATTGTACATTCTGGATCCTATTTACTTTTTCAACTTCTTAAAAATGTGAGGGTGATTTAGACTTATGTTTGGTCCCTTTGTCAAAAAATAAGATGTCTGAGTGTATTTCTAGTTGTGTCTGCATCTTCTAACCTGTTCCACTGAGCCTCAGATGTTTTTCTATTTTTTCTTTTTTTTCTTCTTTTTTTTTTTTTTTTTTTTTTTTTTTTTTTTTTTTTTTTTTTTTTTTTTTTTTTTTTTTTTGCCAGTACCATGCTATTTTTTATGACAGTAGCTTTGTTTTACAATTTCAAGTCAGAGACTGTCATACCTCCTGCCTTGCCTTTGTTTCTCAGGATTACCTTTGCTATACTAGGTCTCCTCTTCTTCCAGATGAATTTTGGGAATATTTTCTCTAGATCTATGAGGTATGCTAATGGTATTTTGATCAGCATTGCATTAATTCTGTATAACAATTTTGGGAATATGGTCATTTTCACAAGGTTGGATCTTCCTATCCAAGAGTAAAGTATATCTTCCCAATTTCTGATATCCTCTTCAATCCCCTTTTTCATAGTACTGCAATTTTCAATATATAGATCTTTTATTTCCTTTGTTAGATTCGTTCCTAAGTATTTCATCTTTTGGATGCTATTGTGAAGGATGTGGTTTCCCTAATTTCTGTCTCAGTTAGTTTCTTGTTTGTGTATAGAAATGCTATTGATTTTTGAGTGCTGACTTTGTATCCATCTATGCTACTGAATTTGATAGTTTGTTTCAGATGTATGTTGGTGGAATTCTTTGGGTCTTCTATGTAGAGTATCACGATTTTTGCAAATAATGATACTTTAACTTCTTCGTTTTCCATCCTTATTCCTTTTATTTCTTTTTCTTGTATAATTGCTCTGGCTAGTGTTTCCAGCACTATATTGTATAGGAGTGGTGATAGTCAGCATCCTTGTCTTGTTCCTGATTTTGGATTGAAAGCTTTCAGTTTTGGTCCATTTAGTATGGTGCTGGCTATTGGTTTGTCATAGATGACTTTTACATATCGAGGTAAGGACTTTCTATTAGGATTTTCTGTAGGATTTTACTCATAAATGAGTTTTGAACTTTTTCAAAAGCCTGTTCTTTTTGTTTTCTGTCTTTATGCGAAAAGGCCTCATTATGCAGGTCAGGCTGGCCTTGAGCTCACTTTGTAACTCGGGCTTGTCTCGAACTCACAAAGATCTTCCTGCCTCACTCTGCCAAGTGCTGGGATTACAGACATGCACCACCATGGCCTGCTTCAAAAGACTTTTCTCCATTATTGATATGATCATGTGGTTTTTGTCTGTGGCTCTGTTGATATGATGTATTACATTAATTGATTTGTGTATTATGAACCATTCTTTCATTCCTGGGATGAATCCCACTTGGAATGGTGTATAATCTTCCTGATGATTTGCTGCATTCTGCTTACTAGTATCTTATTGAGGAGTTTTACATCTATTTTCATTAGGGAGATTGACTTGTAGTCCTCTATTTTGCTTGGGTCATTCCCTGGTTTTTTATCAGGGTAATACTTGCCTGAATGAGGGAAGACTGCTTCCCTTTCAATTTCATTAGAGAGGTTGTGAAGTATTGGCATTAAATTTTCTTTAAATTTCTTGTAGAATTAATAGTGAATCCAACACAACCTGGACTTTTCTTTATTATTATGTTTTTAATTACATTTTAAATCTCATTATCTGATATTGGGTTATTTAGAATTTTTATATCTTCTTGGTTCAGCTTTGACAATTAATGCATATCTAGGATCTGTCCATTTCTGCTGTGTTTTCCATCCTATTAGAGTAAAATTTTTTGAAATAGGCATTGATGTTCCTCTGAATTTTCAAGGATCTGTAGTAATTTAACCCTTTTCAATTCTCAGTGCATGAATCTGAGTCTTTTATTTCCTGTTTTGCTAAGTTTGGCTAAGGGTTTATCACTTTTTTTTTCAAAGAACCAACTCTTTGATTCATGAATTCTTTGTATTGTTCTCTTGGTCTCCGTTGCATTAATTTTTGCTCTGATCTTTATAATTTTCTCCCTTGTATAGGCTTTGAATTTGTCATGTTCTTTTTTTCCAGAGACTTGAAATGTAACATTAGGTTGTTCATTTGTGCTTGTTCTGTTTTCCTGATGTTAGAATTCACTGTTATAAATTTCCCTCTTAGGGCTGTTTCCATTGTGTCCCATTAGTTCTGATATATAGTATCTGCATTCTCATTTAGTTGTATATATTGTTTAATTTCTTCTTTTATTTCATCTGTGACCCATTGATTGCTTAGGAGAGTAATATTATTTAATTTCATGTGTTTATGGAGTTTTTGCAGTTCCTTTTTCCACTAATTTTCAATTTCATTGCACTATTGTCAGAAAATATGCATGGGATAATTTCAGTTCCTTTAAATTTACTTAAGCATATGCTGTGGGCCAGTATGTGGTCTATTTTAGAGAATTTCCATGTGCAGGTGAGAAGAAATTGTATTCTGATGATGTTGGGTGGAATACTCTGTAAACACCTACTAAGTTCATTTATTCACAGGTTTGGTTCAGTTTTGATAGTTCTTTGCTGATTCTTTGTCTTGCTGATCTATTTTTTGTGACAATGGAATATTGAGGTCTTCCATTACAACTGTGTTATTGCTTATTTAATTTTCATTTCTATTAAAAATTGTCTTATATAGTTGTGTACTCCCATATTTTGTGCATACATATTTATGATTATTATCTCTTCCTCTTGAACTTTTCCCCTAAGAAGTATATAGTGGCTTTCTTTATCACTTCTGATCATTCTTCATTTGAAGTTCATATTGTGTGCAAACAGATTAGATACCCCTGCTTTTCTCTGAGTTGCTGTTGCATGGAGTATTGCTTTCCATCCTTTGATTTTTGGGGGTTTTTTTTAGAGCAGAATGTATTTATTGAGAAAAAGAAAGCTTCTGTCTGGGAGAGACAGAAAGGGTCTCAAATGGGTTACCCTGTTTTCCATCCTTTGACTTTTAGTCAATGAAATTCTATTTGAGTTAAATGTGTTTCTTTTACACAGCATATGTGTTGGATCTTGTTTCTTCATCTGTTCTTCCAGTTTGTGTCTTTTGATTGGTTAATTAGCATGGATCATTATAACTGATATGTATTGGTTTGTCTTCGTGATATTTTCCTGCTGAAGGTTCCCTGTGTTTCCCCTCTGGTTAATTGCTTGTCCTGATTAGTGGTTTTTTTCTGCTGTTCTTGAAATTGTGGTCAATTTTATCTCAGTCTAGAATATCCTTCAGTACTCTTTGTAGGGTTGGTTTGGTGGCCCTAAATTTCTTCAGTTGTTCTTTGTCATGGAAGTATCTTATTTCTCCATTAATTTTGAAAGATAGGTTTGCAGCATACATCAGTCTGGGTTGGAAGTTGTTTTCTTTCCAGACTTGAAATACTTCACTCCAAGTTCTTCTTGACTTGAAAGCTTCTGTGGAGAAATATGCTATGATTCTGCTGAGCTTTCTGTTATAGGTGATCTGTTTCTTTTCCCTAACAGTTCTTAATATTTTGTTCTTTTGCTGAATTTCTGAAATCTTGATTATTATATGTCTCAGTGTAATTTTATTCTGATTGTGGTATTTGGAGTTCTATATGCTTCATTTATTTGTATGTCAAATTCTTTATTCATGTTCAAAAAGTTTTCTCCCATTATTTTTGTGATGATGTTTTATGGCATTTGAGCTGTCTCCAGCTTTCTCAATGACCCCATCTTATGTTATTCTTCTTTGCTATATCTTGTAGCTGTTGGATTGATTTCTCATGGTCCTTTGCTATTTTTAAAATATGTTTCTTTTCATGATCACTAGCTGCAATCCTGTCTTCAAAATCTGAAATTCTATTCTCTCTTACATTTGATCTGTTGCACATACTTTCAATGGAGGTTTTAATCTGTTGGATTTCTGTTTGGATCTGTTTAATGGATTCCATTTCTTTCCTATGTTGAACATTTTATGTTTCTATCTTTTTTCCAAGTTTGTCTATTCTTTTATTTGTGTCTTTTCTAATATCTTTGATTTTAAGCATCATTTCTTTTTTTACCTGAGAGATTATTTTCTCTATAGTATTTTCCACTTGCTTTTTTCAATTCTGTTGTTATCATTTCAGAAAGTTCCAGTGTTTGACTTCCAATTTCATCTGTCTTATTGAATTCCAGGCTTGTCCTGTGTGGGCTGGGGGTCTGGGTTTGCATATTGCTTCCACATCTTTTCATTTTCTATTTTCTCTTTTTTATTTAATTTTGTTTTCTATGTTGATGCTTGCCAATTTCTATTATATATATATATATAAGGAGCGAAAGAGATGTCTGTTCATCAAGGATTTCCTCTAGATATAGGTGGTTCTTTATAGCAATTGCAAGAACCTTCCTAACTTGTGAAGGATGCAAAATCATTATTTGGCTTAGTCCTAACCCTTTGGTACTGTGTTGCAGAGTTGATTACAATATCATACAATCACAGTGTTATCATACATGAAAGAAAAACCGATTATAATGTGTATGACATACTGTCTAAAATAGCACAGTTAGTAATAACAGTGGTTTCGAGTACAGGTTAACTACTAACTATAGTAACCACTAACCTGCTACCTCTGTACACAGGAGCAAACTCTATGGTCATATAATGAAATCAAACATATACCATGCACTTGTATGCAGCGGTTTTCCCTTTAGTGGAGTGATTTTACCCTTCTGTGGGTGGGGTCAGATGAGTAGGGGACAGGTTAAAGTGGTGGATGAGGTCAGATATAGTAGAATCAAGGATGAAGGTCAAGCTTTGGAACACAGGAGGGAAGGAACGAAATAGAATGTGAAAGAATGATTAGAAAGGGCAAGGACAAGGATAACTCACTTGAAAGTTTAAATTCAAGAAGTAGTTGAAGAAAAAGAGAGTATCAATAGAAGAAAATGAAAAAGAAAAGCAAGAAACCTAACCAGTGAAAACAAGGAAATAAGAGAAAGAAAAAAAGAGAAGAAAGAAAAAGGAAACCTGAGAGAGAGGAAAGAAAAAAACCCTCAAATACAAAAACAACAGAATGCACAATAAAACAAGATATCCAACCAAAAAAGAAAGGGATATGCAATCAGACAAAGAAGGGAGAATAAAATTTGTAAAATGCCTCTGGTGTTTATAGTTTTGTGATAATGACTATGCTACATCCCAGGGATGTGCTGGGTGTGAAGCTGATCTTGGCCTCTGGATGTCAGGACTGCTGGTCTTCTGTCGATGGAGAGCTCCAGAGTCCAACTGCCATCTCCTCGCTGCTACTTCAGATGCTTCCACATTGCTGGCCTAGCTGATTACACTGCCCTCCAAAGCCATGTGTGCATCTGTGTGCTCAGCTGTTATCCTTTGTCTTGGGGTTCCCATTGGTCTTACACTCTTTCAGTTGGCCCCCTTCTCTGGGGAGTAATGGAGGAGACCTGGAGTGTGAACTCACTATCTTACAGCCAGCACCACCCCCATCAGGAATGTAATCCTCTTCAGCATCTGATACCAGTAAACACTTGGCTTTCCTGGAAATCATCTCTTCAATATGATTTGCTACTTTTACTTTTTCTTAATTCTACTCATGTGCGCAAGCTATTCTTTTTGATCTTGTACTTGTATTCTCTCTATATTCAATAAAATATGGTATAATCCATGGCTTTCTGCTTTTCTTCTCTCCAATTCTGGGTGCCACCACATGTTGCTATGGTTTCAACTTTCATCAATTTATCAAGAACTCAAATTACATATGATAATTACAATTATTTCCTCTAAATTTCAGGTGCATTAGCCAAATTTTAACAGAATGCTAGGGTCATGCCCTCAATGATGAATAATGAAACAGAGGAGGTAGAGGGCTAGCAAATTTACTTAAAAGATATAAAGTATGGAAATAAAAAATTCAAAGGGAAGGAAGTAGAACTTTCAGTAGTCTAGAGTGAGTTATGTAAAGGATACCCAAGAAGGCTTTTTGTTTAGGGGCCTTTACATGGCTCAGCAGGGAGCTCAAGCCATTGTATAAGTGACATGATCTCTAGTCTCATGATCTCACCAAAAATTGTGTGCTGGATCCCAACTTCTTCCTTATTTTTAATAGTCCAATCTATGTAGTGTTCACATGGTAGCCATGTATGGCTCGTGTGCCCTTGAGCCATGGTCTCCCTGGTATGCTCTGAAGAAGTCCCTGATAGCCTCAGGACACCTGGTAGATGTTTTTGCAAGATTCTTGGTGGGTAGTGACTCAACAGCCTCCATTTAGGAGCCACTGTCATTACTGCCTAATAGAAGCTTTACTTTTGCCTCACTCACTCCTCTTGCCTTTCCTCTTCTGTAAAGGTGACTCTCATTGCCATTATGAAAAATTAATGATGAACATTACAGCTGCTTTGAGCTGTATAGGGGCAGTGAGAAGGAGTTGGCAGTAAGGGCCATCCTCCAGACAGTTTGTCTACTAAACCATGCAGGAAGGCAGGTGTGATCTCCATGCTAGTTTCCATGTGTTTGACCATCTGAAGTGTAATAGACTCTTGGTAACAGGAAACAAAGAAACAAGAAATTCAATAGACAGGATTGGGAAACACAGAGGAGTAGAAAGTATCAACACTGTTGTGAAAGGACCTGCAAAGGTCCAGGCCATCTCCATAGGGATTTAAGGAGGGAAGTTGGAGTTCCAGCCACATTACCTGCACAAATACCAGTGACTGAATTATCTCGAGGTTAGGGATGTGGTATGTGATTATTTATTTACCCTAATAGCATGTAACATGACTTGGTCCCCTGGGAAAGCAGGCATTTCAGACTGAGCCACTGAAAGGTAAAGTAAGGACGTCTATGAGTACAACTAGCTAAAACAAGGGATGAGTTAGAACCTCTGTTTATCATGACTTATCATTTGAAAAGACAGATTTTTTTTCTGGGATAGTACTTTAGATCGTTTAGTGACTCACAGGTATAATGATCATTCTTTTCATCTATGGTGGCGATTCCCAGGTTTTGAATCAAGAATGATGTATCCGGGACAAGACCACTGTGTTGCTCTGCCCATACTGTTCTCAGGTGACCATTTTTCTCCTGTTCTCAGAGGGTACAAAAGCTGGGGAGGGGCTCAAAAAAAGTTAGATGGTGCTTTTTCAGGGTCAGAGGGTCAAAAAGTCTCAGTTTTAACGATGTATTCCAAAGGAATTGTGGGAACTGAGACCGAGTTTCCCATTTTTCTGAAAAACATCAAAGAGAGAGAAGGCATCTCATACTTTCCCTATTGAGGTGGTCCCCAACCAAGGCATTTTCTGGATGCCTGTGAGGTCCTAGTTACTAGTGATTACAAACTAGGATACAGATGAGGTAATGCTACTAGGTTCCTAACTCTACCAGCATGCTCTTCACTCTCTCTTGAAGACCTTTGAGCAGAAATTGCATTTCCCTCACCCAAAAGAAAATGATAAATCTCCGTAAGTGAAATTGGAGAAAGACCAGTTTTTAGACATTCTGTTACGTACTACAGGGCAACTAAGGCTAAAGTGGGCCAGGGGTACAACAACAACGAAGTTTTTAAAGCAGTCATTTAAACATTCTTTTAAGGCCACAGTGACCATCAAACCTAAACTCAAAACAAAGATCTCAACCTCTAGTCTTAGGTGGTTGCCTGTCATGCTGTCACCAGCATATGCTCCCTTACATCATCTCCATCTAAGAAGACACAAAGCCCTACTGCTTATTGTGCCCCTTATTCTTGCATCACACTCACAGGAGAAAATAAAGGACAACTGCTGGCAGTTACACCACACAGGGGAGTTGAAAACTGGGAAGGAGAAATGGATTTAAGATTCATCTTTTGCCACCTTTGAGCAACAAGGAGGTTTAGAAAGAATAGCCTAGGCCCAACTAAATCAACAAGAGCAAAAACTTGCCAAACACAAATATTTTCTTTTCTAAATTTCATCTTCTACAAACCTTTTGAGATACTCAGAATTCCTAGTTTTGCCACTATCTTTCCTTTTTTCCATCCTGGCAGGGTAAAACCTGATATTAAGTCCTCTCATAACAAAAATGTATTTTCATACTCAAAACTTTGTATTTCCTTCTCTGTTCTATCTACTGGTTGTAACAAGCTTAGAACCTGCTAGGATTTTAAAACAACTTTAGTATACTTTTTTGGGGGGAATGGAGCTCATCTCAGAGTGATTTTATAGATTTTACATGCCAATTAGGACTGCCTTAACAACAGTATTCCAAGTGAATAGCATTCTTATTTTAGCCCAAGCAGAAAGCAGCAGAAAAGCAAGTTAACCCTGTGATGAAGTTTAAGAAAAATCTCAATGGGAAAGGATGGCAGTTAGAAGAAAATTACCAATTTAAATTGGAATCCCAAAGTAAATTTATCAGTCAGTCAAGATGTGCCCCAATGGGCTCTTGTTAATTTCTCAAAGGCTGTCACAAAGGGTTGTTCTTAGCTAAGTATCCCTAGAAAGGAATTAATCTTAACTTTGTTAAGTATTAGAACCCAAGGTCATACTGTTTAAGAGCTGTTTTTCCTATCCAAAGCTTTGAAAGTTGGCTCACGGTACCTCAGAAATAAAAACTATAGCCCTTGTCCAAAAGTATCAGTTTATCTGACATTGAGGCTGATAGAAGAAAAATTTAGCAGATGGAAGAAATAAAAAGAGAAGAGCTTGAGTGACAAGAAGAATATGACTCAAAATGGAGACAAAGAATTGCAGGCAAGAGCCCCAGAGCTCAGAATAAACCAAGGTAAAGCATTTAGTGTGTAGGTAAAGATTGCATGACAAAGACATTTTATACCTTTGTTGAACAAACATAAAACATAGACCTAGCAGATGCTTGGAAATTTTCTTGAGCCTGCAAGAATCTTAAAAGCTCTGTTTCACAGACAAGTTAGCTTTCATGGTACTCTTTAGAGCAGCAAATGCAGTCCGTGCCTGTAAGTGTACAACCAGACAATTAAGATGACACAAGATATAAGATCTTTCTTACCTCTTGACTTGCTCAGCAAGAAAGGAAGTCATGACAGTGAAAGGTGATTTGTTCCCTCTAATGCCTACAGGGAGTTAAAGATGTAATTTGTCTAAGGCCCATCAGCTACAAACAGCCAAATGCATCAAGAACAAGGAGAACACTTGTCAACAGAAGGACCAAATAGAAAAGGAAGACTGAGCCAAGACTGGGTTGATATCCCTTCCACATATGTTACATGAGGATCAATGAAAACTGTCTTAGGTCTTCAAGACTGGAGACCATGCTGATCACTTTTAATTGTTCAACAGTGTTCCAATATTATTTTTTAGCATAAATATACAAGGAAAAGTAGAGAGTTTAGGAAAGCATAGACTTTAATTACTTTCTCTTGGGATCACAGAATAATCCACAATTGTATAACTGGAATGCCAGTGTTATATCCTAAGGTGATAAAGAATGAAACCATGGGTGGAGGAGGTAAAGAGCTAGCTGGCACATTTATTGGAGAACTACCTCAACAGCAAGCAGAAACACTGAAGTGACACCCAGGATTTGGAGGCAGATTTATTTTACATTGATGGAAACTTATTGGGGTCATTTCAAAAATATTAGGCCCTGATCTCTGGTGGTCAAGGGCTTATATGGGATAAGCAAGCAGGAAGTATGGAGGCAAATGGCTTGTCAATTATGGGTTATTTCTTACAGTATGTACCATAGTGACCAGCTATGTAGCACAGTGGCCAGCCATTTCTAAGAGACAGAAGAGACTAGAACTGAAACTGAAGCTATTTCCTGGGCAACTAAGAAACTGAAGCATACTGGCTGAGGGGGTGCATTTTCTGTTTCCCCCTCTTTTAGTTTCCCCTGCAAATCTTTGCTGAGCATGTTACATGTGATCATTTGAGGCAAGGCCCAACTAGAAGCAGTTCTATAACACTACTCTGTCAAATGAGTGAAGGAGTTAATATGATCTAGTAGAGTGTCCAATGTGCCTTGGACATTTGGCAAATCTTTATCATTTGTAAGGGCCTTATTGGTTACTTTCTACTCTCTCAGGGCAGCCATCTATAGAATTTAAACAAAAAACATAGCTAGCAGGGGATGGGAAAGCAAGGACTGGGGTAAGCACCCTGAAAAGACACAAAAATCAAGGGGAACAGATATGAAGCAATACCGTGAACAGTGTTGTCAGGCTTCAGCCATGTGCGGACTGGTCAGAATCTGGAGTGACCAGAGTAGAGTTTTGAATGCATCATCCCTTTAGAGTGAGCTGTCTGGTCCAGGTAAATTCTCCAGTGAATCTAAGGCTGGATTTCTGGAACTTGTAGAGGTAGTTAATAGGTACCTGAATTATATGTGTATGTGGGAGTGCCTACAGGTATAGCTATACTTTTAGCTAAAGTTTTGTGGAACCAGTTACAAGCTGTTCCTTTAAGGTTATATTTTATTTATTTAACATTTTTAAAGATTTGTGGCCTATGTGTTGTGTAGTTCTGCCAGTTTTGAGTTATCTTTGTTACAAATTCAGGCCCATTAGCTCTGCCAATGGTCAAGGGTAGGCCACAACTACGGATGATTTCTCACAGCAGGACCCTACAAAATTCTGTTGTCTTGGCCAGCTTGAGTAGGTGCAGACAAGAACTAAGTCATACCTGGTGGAGATCAGGGGCAGTGACACAGATGCTACAGCCTGAGATGACTGCAGGGATACAGGTGCCAGTGCTGTATCTTGAGCTTTCAAATCACAGGTCTGGCTCTGATCTTCTGGGAGTACCCAGTAAAGTTCTTCTGGCTTGGGTTGATGTTTTAGTCAATCAAATTCCTGGAGGGGGCTTAGGACTCTGGATCAAATTATTTTGTATTGGTGGCATGTTTTCAAACAGCAGCAGGAAGCAGTAGCAGGAAAGTTTTGGCCAAAATAGTTTTGTCTAAGGTGAGCACAGCAAATCTAGTCTGATGAATTTCTTTCCTAACAGAGTTATTACCATCTGTAAACAGGTGGTACTCAGCATCTCTAATGGCCTACAGTTATTCAGGAGGTCCCATACAGCATGTGGCACCTGGACACTTAGGTCTCACCTAAAGTGAACTTGTCAGCTTTTTTGATCAGAGAGACAGTGACTATTAGGACATGAAGACAATAAGGAGACAGCTCTTAGTGACTGGATCCAAGTATTTGCACAGGTAGGCCATTGGGCACTCTCAGAAACTGACAGTCTGAATAAACATCATTGTTTTTGTGAACTCAAGGATCCAGATTCTATGGAAGCCAGCAGCTCCAAGAAATTTGTGGAATTTCTTTGTTGTAACTAGTTTCTGCCCGGTATTGCAAAACTTGTGTCTTTCCACAGGCAGCTTGGTTGTTATTAATCAGAAGTGATTTTTCAAAGAGGAAACACGTTTTTGACCCTCTGGAAAGTTGATTCCAGGTCAGTTTTGAAGAGAGAATGACTGACAGGAGCCAATGTAAGGCAAAAGAAGACATTCTTTAGGTCCACAAGGTGTACCAGAAAACTGTGTGAGGCAGAAGATTGAGGCAATATATATGGAAGGCAATTGTGGTGGCATTGGCATCTCAGAGATCTTCAACTGGCTTTATAGGTAGGAGAGGTGTATTTTAGCAGTTTGACAGTCTATTATTTTTTCTCAGAGAACTGTGACAGCAAGTAGGAGGGACAAAGAAATAGGCTTCTCTGAGCAAAGGTGCTGATGGTTTGGCCAAATCTGTTGCTAAAGCCTCCCTGAAAATAGCAGGAGAGTTTTTAACCCCCTGTGGCAATTAAGTCCAAATGAGTTGCAATTTGTCTCAGGATTTTCCCAGTTGAAGGGGCTTGTGGGAGCAACTCACAAGCAGAGGAAGGCATTTTTTTAACTAGACATATGAACTAGGTGGCATCTGGAAGTAATAGTCCAAAAAACTTGTATGGATCAGGAACTGCAGAGTACAAGGTGATGGCTGCATTGTTGATGGCAAGGAGATCTTGCATTAGTTGGTAATTCTCATTGGGCATTTTTACTGGGAGGAGAGGAGTGTTCCAAGGTGATTAACAGTTGCCATGTTGGGGTAGTCATCTGATCTAGGTTTTGAAGTTTTGACCAGTCTTTTAATCTGGAGAAGCATTTATCTTTTTAAAAGCTCTTATCTTTAGCTAGAGGGCATGCTCATCTTTCAGATCAAGTTTCTGGATAACAGTGGTTGGTAGGCTCTCCCTCACCCCATTGTCTTTCAGAAGCATTTGACCAGGCTGCTTTATTGGGGTGGGATGACCTTTTGGAAAGGCCATGGCAGCCTATTCATCAAGGCTAACAGTCCAATTTTTCCTCCGTTGAAATGTGGAACTCTGAAGGAATTGCTGACAGTCATCTCAGGTAGGAGTTAGATAATTCCATCTGACCAGGATAGGTGTAGCCATGAACCAGAAGGTTCAAGGAGAGGACCTCTGTGTTCAAATGCAGGCAATGGCTAAACAGAACCAGTTCAATTGGATGGAAGTAGATGAGTCAGGAGTAGGGACTGAAGCTATAGGTGTTGGCAGCAACTATAGTGGCTGATGAGGGTGCCAAGGTAGAAGTGTCAGGAATAATGGGCCTCTTTATCCATTTTTTTTCTTTGAGATGCAGGGAACAGTTTGGTTTCATTTTTGACTCTACAAAAGTCTTTCCTCCTGCAGTCGGGGACTGTGGGATTTGACTAATTAATTCACATCCCTGACTTCCTACGTGTGTTGCACACTGCTGAACAATGGTGCCACAGACAAAGGGTGGGTGCCCCTCAGAGAGGGACCATTTAGATGCCCACCTGGCAATGCCCCTTGCAGAGACTTAGCTGCAACTTAGCTAAAGAGGATACAAGGTCTCTTTTTTGCAATATGTCAATTGCCATAGAACTGCAGGTGAGGCCCCAGTCAGCCACTGCAACTATTGCTTCTCAGTCTTGGTACACAGAAGGACCAGGCTATGTCTCACTCTGTTCACTCTGCTCACTCACATATTCATTTAGCAAGCACATAGAGGTTAAACATTCCAACCCCCTGCCCTCGAGGGTTGTCCTGGCTAACAAGAATTGATCAGACTCTCCTTCTGCTCAAACTGAACAAGACTAACAGACAAATTAACTGGGGTGCCCATAATTGGAGTTGTACCAGAATCAGGCAGGCAGACAGGCAGACAGACAGGCAGATAGACACACACACTGCATCCTCCTCCCTTTGGAGTCTGATGTGAGCTGTTCGAATGGGGAGTCGAGAATCCTCCCCACACACCTATGGGGACTCAAGAAATCTCGAGGGCACACCTTCCCATCAGGACCTGGAGAGGTTCTTGCCCCTCAGCAAGGGCCATGACCAGTGACTAAAGAGGTCAGCACAGTCAGTCTCCCTAGCTAATGCAGTAGATGCAACAGCAAGCAGACATGCTGAAACAACACCTAGGATTTGGAGGCAGATTTATTTTACTGCAAACTGATTGGGATCATTACCAAAATGTCAGACCTTGATCTCTGGTAGTCCAGGACTTACATGGAATAAGTAAGCAGGAAGTATAGAGGCAGAATGGCTAGTCAGTTGAGGATTCATTCTTAAAATATTCATCATAGTTATGCATCACAGTGACCTGTTGTTTTTAGGAAACAGAAGAAGCCAAAACTGCAACAGAAACTATTACCTGGCAACTAAGAAACTGAAATATACTGGTTGGGAGCGGGGTATTTTCTGTTGCACTACAAAGGCAAGGAAGTAAAAGATATAAAGGCAAGGAAATAGAACTTCCCCTAATCTGGAAGGTTTCTGAACAGGGTACTCCTCTTTTCCAAGGAGGCTTACAGGCACTCAAAAGAGAGCTCAGACCATTGTGCAAGAGATATGATATCTACCCTGTAGGAGATGATATACTTTTCAGGGTCCAATGTGTACAGTGTTCACGTAGTGCTCATGCAAAGCCCATGCACCCTTGAGTCATGGGCTGCCTGACCATGCTCTGTGGAGGTCCCCGGCAGCTCTATGACACCTGAAAGATGCTTTTGCAACAATTCCAGAGATTGTTGATTCAGTAGACTCCATTTTGGGATTCCTTACTGCATTTTTGGGCTTTTGTTCTTACTGTCTAATAGAATCTCACTAACTCCTGTCTCACAATTACCTGGGCTACACTGATGTCCTTAAAATGGACATGTCCAAGAATGAGCAAATTATTCTTGGTTCTTCCTTTCACTTTTTAGTTTTGGTAAATTATAACATCATCCATCCAGCGTCCCAAATGCAGAGTCAGCTTCCTGGACATGAAGTCACTGGAGTTTTGTGGGGCATTTTGCCCAGAACATGGACCCAAATTTAGAATGTGATATTTGGTGATCATCAACTTTGTACTCTTCAGAATTTTATTATTACTTTGTTTCTGCAAATTAAGTTTAATGAAGGAAACAAGACTTATACTTCTAGCTTTTACTAACATGCAGTCCCACTTTCTGCCACCTCCCCAATTCTGTGGGACAAGTTGTCAGTTGCCTGCCATTTTGTACTTCCGAACAACCCTCTATCCCCAGAGTGGACCTGGCATGGATGTTGCAAGAGTTGAACTGGGCATGGGCCCCACAGACTTGTAGGGTGGGGCTAAAGTTACTTGTGAGGATCTATATTTGCCCCAGGAGTATCTCTATGCTTCAGCGTATGTGATACTAAATAGTAAATAAAAAACACCCTTAAATATGACCCATGTTTGCAGATATGTAGCTTTCTCATACTGTGTTTTTTTTGGCCTGGCATAATTTGGGGTTTCAAGACCTATATATACCATAGTATCCCCTTATGCATGAGTTATACACACCTACATACAAGCACCTATAATAACAAGTAGTTTATATATTAAGCACTGAAAGAAATTAATAATAATAGTGAAATAGAATGATTATAATGATAGTCCATAATAAAACTATGTGAATAGGATCTGTCTCCCTCTCTCACTCTCAAAATATAGTGAGTATAGTGCTCACTTTTCTTCTTGTGAAGATATGACACTGTGAAGAGATAAAGTGAGGTTGATAACTGGAATGGCTAATAAATGGCTAATGGCAAGTAGTGTATAATATAGTGTGGATATGCTAAGAAAAGAAAGAGAGGTGAGGGGGATTCACTCCCAGGAAGGACAGGGCAGGATGACAAAATGCTATTATGCTATTAAGAGTGACATGTAATTTAAAACTTACGAATTTTCCATTTTGGAGCTGTTCATAACTATTGGCAAAAAATGAAACTATAGAAAGTGAAACCATGGATAAACCATGGAAGTACCATGTGCATGTGCGTGTGTGTGTGTGTGTGTGTGTGTGTGTGTTCGGGTTAGGGTACCCATATATGCCTGCACATATGCATGGCTGTGTATGTGCACATGCTAGTGTGTGAGATTGTGTGGGTGTGTAGAATTTTCTTTCAAGCTGATGGTATTTCTACCAGCTCAGTTGTGCTAAACCCATATAGGTCTTTCATGACTCTTACTGGTACCCAGTTTATTAAACAAAAAAAGTTACACCTGCATGTCTTTTTGAGAATAATCTTTCTTTACTTTGGATTTCCGCTGATACGGGCGAGAGATGATGACAACCTTAAGTTTCTTAGGAGAGTTATGCTTGACTGAACAGTTTCCTAAGATGCAGCCTTGTTTCTTTTCAAGGTCATAACACAGATTTTTGAGCCTTACTCTTAACTCTATCTTTAGCTCAAACATCCATGACAGCGACCTTGATTTGATTATCAGGTTCTTTCCTACGTTTAGTATTATTTACCATGTAAAATAACTGGGGATTTTCAAATTTATCAAGCTTTCCTTCAGTTTATCCTTCTTTTCTCAAAATTCACTCAAAGGGATCAATGAGAACTTTGTCTCTTTGGCTTGGAAATAACATCAGCTATTTAAAGTCATTATCTGCTTTCTATATCAGTGCCAATGAAAAGGTTACTGAACTTTTCACCATCACTTAAGTACTCACTTCCCACCAGTGTCCAACATTCTTCTCACTTTACTTTCAGCACTCATTAGCACTTCCTCAAAAGACTTCTACTCACAATCTCTTCATTATTTTTTAAGTTTTCATAAACACGCTCCGCCACAGCCTTCTGGCTTCAGCCTACTGCTGGGTGCCGAACATTTCCACATTTCAGGCTTTGCCAAGTCAGCACTCCTTTCCTCACACCACCATCTGGATTAGTTGTTGGTTACTGCATAGTCACTTATCCCAAACTTTAGCAACTTCAGACAAAATACGTGTATTATCTCACAGTTTCTCTGGGCCAGAAATCCTGTAGTGGCTTAGCTGGGTAGACCTGACATGGGTTTTCATAAGATGCTATCCACAGTATCAGTTTGAGCTGCAATCATTTAATGCTCAGCTGGCCCTGAGGCCTGTTCTCGAGGTAGATGATTCACATGGCTATTGGCAAAAAGCCATGGTTTCTTGTGGCTTTAGGTGAGAGAGCTTTGTTTTTTGTCTGTGGACCTCTCTACGGGGCTGCTTGAATATTCTTATGCCATGGCAGCAGGGTTTCTTCAAACTGTCTGAAAGAAAAGGAAAGGAGGACACCACATGCCTTTTAGTTTCTATTCTCATAGTCACACATTGTCATATCTGCCACATTCTGTCCATCAGCAGTAAGTTATGCAGTCTACTCTCAATTAAAGGGAAATTAAACTCTCCTTTTGGAAGGGAAGAATGTACAAACTATTCTGGACAATTTTTGAATTGCCATATATATGCATAATTCTAGAATTATTTGTGTGCCTGTCCATATATTTACCCATCATTCTACCCATTTAACATCTGTGTCTCCTCTGTCTTAAAAACCATGAGTCATACAATGCCTCCACTTCCAATCCAATAGCACAAGATTGGTTCTAGCCTTTTCTTTACCTTATTTATGAATGCAGGCTTCAATATTTATACTGTAAGAATTGTCTGTTCATGCGTTTTTCTTGTTTAATCAGTTGTGATCTTCTTTTCAACTTTAAAAGCCTTGCATACATTAAGAATATGAGCAATTTGTCAACAAAGTTTGTTGCAAATATTCTCTCCCAGATTCTCAGTTGTCTTTTGGCTTTTTCTTATGCAGTTGGATTACTTATCTATCTATTTGTTGATTTGTTTATTTATTTATCCATTCTAGTCTTTTTGAAACAACGTTTTACTATGCAGTTCAGGTTGGCCTTGAACTCACCATGTAGCCCAGGTTGGCCTTGAACTTTCAGTGACCCTCCTGCCTCGGCATTCCTAGTACTGGAATTTCAGGTATGTGCCACAATGCCCAGTTGTATCATTTATTTATGTAGTAGCACAATTTTTAAACAAATTGTTATGACAATTATTAATCTTTTCCACTCTTTTCTCTGAACCGTCTGCTATAGAGTGATTCATCCATGTTTTCTCCCAGTCCTCTGTGGTTTTATTTTTGTACATTTAGATACCTGGTCCATTTGGAGTTTATTTTTGTGTGTGAGGAATTTTGGATATAATTTTATCCTTTTCAGTCATTTCAGCATCACTTATCAAAAAGTCTCTTTCATCTCAGTGATGAGAGGGGAAATCATTCTATTTTGGCATAAAAGCTTCAGATGTATTAGAGAAGATGACATTGAACCAGAAGGAGAATGAAGATGTTAAAATAATAGTTATTATTTATTGGGCTTTCACTACACTGCGGTAAACATGTGGTAAAGTCAGAAACTGGATTATGTCAATTTGGATTCATGTCTAGTGCTTGGCACCACTGTAGTCAATTTCTTGGGAGTGTAATAAACATAGAAGATAAATTAATTATTCTCAAATTTCAGTATGTGGAAAAATTTCCTCTGATTGTTTAAAGCTCACATCTGTAGCATTTAAAATCTGCATTTCCAATAAATTTTTATGTCATCCATTCATTGCTGGTCTACAGCAGTAATAACAAGCTATTGTGACCAATTAGGAAAGCTAATGGAACAGTAAGAAGGTGTTAACCCATAGGAAGTGTTAAAAATAAAATAAGAATAAGAAGTTAGATATTACATGCAAATTAATTATAAAATCTATATAAGCCAAATTCATTAACAAAGAATCTCAAAACTTCAGTAAACCCTTTGCCCCAAACACAGAATTGGAAGAATTAGAAGGGGTGGGATTTCATTCCTTCTCAGATAACCAGGTATTATAAGGGCAATATTTTATTTTTAAGTTTTACAACTATGTTGGCCTTGCTGTTTATTAGAAGCTTGCAGGCACAATGAATATGAATATTAAGTATCTGGAGGACAAGAGGGAATGGTCAGCCAAGGAGATCTCTGGACACTAGCCCTTGAAGATGGCATGTGGCTGATACCACGGACAGCGACACATGCAGTGAAGTGATAGGGCATGGAGGAAAATTAGCTGAAATTATAAAACTTAAGAAGTGTCAAAGCCTAGGAGCTTTCAGACCTTGAGGATAAGTGTTAGCTCACCAATAATTAACACAGTAGGGTAAAGACAGGAAGAGTTAGTCCATACGCTGTAGGCCCAGCGAAAAAGTGGAGAAATGTCAGTCACCCTTCAAAGGGGAAGGTGAAGCTGAGGAGGATGCAGACTACAATACAAAGGAAAAATGTATCATGTTTGTAGTTTTCATTACTCTTTTACAGTTTTTAAAAAGATCAAAATATTAACATCACGTCAAAATAAAGGTTTCACAGATGGCAACATTTTATAACACTAATCCATTTTCTTAATCTTAAAAGTTTCAGTTCTCAGTGCACCTCAAAGGAAGTAAAGTCCATTAATTTAAATATTTAAGAGATAAGCAACAAGCACCTAATCATACCTTTCAAGTGCTAGTAGTCTTGCCTAAAATGGTAACAGAAATATTATTTCTCCTAGTCAAGGTATATTCCATCTTAATATTTATAAATACTCTTTAGTATTTATGCTAACTGCAAAATCAGCAAATCACAAAAGCACCAATTTACTGTAATAACTGTATCTTTTTGCTACTTATCTATATCTAATACTTGAAATATAGGTTTTGTAATTATGCACTCACTTTTTTTTATTCTCTCCAAAATCACACCATCACTGAAACTACTATTTATTACTCCGTAGAATGTCTGTACAACCTTTACAACTATACAGGCAAAAGGATCTGTTCAGTTTCACATGCTGAGCAGGTAATCAACTGCGGTGACTGAGAGATGATAGGAAAAAAAAATGAAATCGATGTAGTAGAGAGACGTAGTCACCTCTACTCTCATTACTCCTTTTAGCTGAGATTCTAATAAGTAGCCAAAAGATTTGTTTGAATTTTATCTTTTCTTATTCCATTTGCAGACGCTTGCTACTGAATAAACCACAATCCTCAGGGAAGTGACTAAAATGCAGGAAGTGAAAAGGAAAAGACAGAGGAGACATGGAAGTGAATGACCCCCAAACCAACATGACAGTCCCATTGCGGTAAGAGCACAAATGACCATTACCCTCTCAGACTACAGCGAAACAGAGGTCTTCTTGTTTAAAAATGTAAATGTGCTGACAGAAATGCTCTGTCCACTTATTTTGTTTCCATTTTCAATGTGTAATTATTTGTGTATTCTACTTCTAAATTTCTAAGTCTTTCTACCAGATTTTACATATTGTCCTCATTCTGAGTATTTACTCTCATTTTTCTCTCCTTTAATTAAGTTTATTATGATGGACATACCCAATTTTTTTCCAGCTCTGCCAAATCTGTTTATGTCTCAGGAAAAGGTGAACTACTAAAATATGCCTGCTTTGATTATTATGCTTTGGGAAAGAGATGTCACTAGAGTGATTCTTTGTCCTCCAGCTAAATTTTGCAGTGCTGGTCCCTATGTTGGAAATTTCACTGCTCTTCCTTTATGTTTACAATGAGAGAATAACATGTAAGATGATCTCCCTGCTGAATACAAATATCATTTTGTTCTAGGAATTAATGACCATGATTTTATTATTAATAAACTAATACCTAGCAAGATGACCTCTGTGCAAGATAACTACTTACTGTAAGGTACTGAGAGATACTCAATCTTAATGTAATCATGGTTAGCCATAAGTTTAATG
>RJWM01011220.1:0-60450 GCA_004363535.1 Dasyprocta punctata | reverse complement strand
ATTCTGTGACTCCGGCTCAAAACTGTCTGAAAAGAAGAATCAAATGATTAAACTTAAGGGGTCAAAAGTCTAAACACAGTTGCAGCTACTCAGTCCTACCAAAATTATGTGTGATGTTGATTAATGGAGTTTCACCGATCGTAAACATTATCACATTTTTGTAAAAGCAAGGAATTTTTGAAAGGATGCTAGACTAATACTAAAAAGGATACGCTGTTTGCACACAGCCTTCAAGTGTTTCTTGGTTAATCAGATAATAAGAAACATAACCGGAACCCTGGTGATCTTCTTGGTAATGATGATGTTGAGTCTGAATTTCACGGGAGAGTTCTGCAGTAATCCTGAGATGATGACTCACTAAGTCATCTTAAAATTTTAATGGTCATGAAAAAGACTAAATCATTTTCACTGAATTTATGCATAAGTTCATTTTCACATGTGCATGGCTGTGTTATGCGTCGGTAGATAACCACATGTGGTATGAATTTCTAGTAAGAAGAAGGGGCCCTCAGTATTCTCCCATGATCCACTACCATTTCTGGAGTTTCCAGCATACTCAGAATCTATCACCACATGTCTAAACCAGCAGCTTTTATAGGGCGTCCAGGGGGCCCCAAATGATCCCTGTATCCCTTTTGAAGACCTAGAAGGTTAAAGCTATTTTAAAAGGAAAATTAACATGTGATTGACTATCCCTATTCCTAATCACTCACAAGTGTAGCAGAGATACTTACCGAAGCCCCATAGTTTCTCAGATATCAGCTAAAAATTCTCGTGCTAAGGTTTGCTGAGTAGGAATATAATCAAACCTGCCTCATCTTCCTTCCTTCAATGTTCAAGCCACTTCAGACACGCGTCTCTGGCATCGCAGAAAGAGATTCGAAACCCCCACATCCCCCCTGGACTTCCCCATGATCTTCCCTCCCGTGAGTGCTTATACGCTTACATGAAATATAATGCTTATGGGCGACAGGAAAGGGCAGAATGCAAAGCAGCATGCATTAGCAATTTACATAACAATCTGTGACAACACTGACAGAGAGCTTACAATAATAATAATCATAATAATAATAGGAAAGGGAGACAAGGGATGGAGAGAAAAGGGAAAGGAGCACATTTGCAAAGGAGTGCAAGGAAGCGTGCAGTAGAATAGCATTTGCTATCTACATTAAATTAGAACCTTATAGGTGAAATAGCTTCACCTTACCAAATGCTACTTCAGCAAGTGGTTCTGGGTGTCAAAATGTGTTTGTCCAGACAAGACATAGACACCGCTTTTCCTCGGTCCATTGCCACACCACTCCATAGCAGCATTAACACTGTTACCCATGTAACACACACACACAGAAAACATTTCATCTCTAAGGCACAAGCCAACAGAAAAAGGAAGGAAAAGAAGAACGTTCATAAGAAATGGTTAAAATAACAAGCAAAACAAGGCTTAAAGGAGTGACAGGGCAAATTAAAATAAAAACTAAAACGGGGAAAGAAAAATGTGAGAAGAGAGAGAAATTGGGTACAAAGAAAAACCTAAATCAGATGCTGGCAGACTGTGTTGGGAACACGAAAGAACATAAAAGAAATAGGAAGCTTGTAGGGCACCATCTGGACCTCCGCAGAGGCAGGCAAGCCCTAGGTACAACTTCGGCGTCTGACCTCAAGGCTCACACTCACAACGGGCTTTTCCTCTTCCTTCCTCAGGGTGCTGCTTCCTCCAGCCTCAGGAGCTTTCTCTGTCTGCCTCCGTCACCCAAACCTACTCTCAGGGGAGAAGCCCAGGGAAAACCTGAGATAGGAGAACTAAGGAAAAGTAAGATATTTGCAGCCTTAATCATTGGTCAAACTGTAAGTGCAATAGCAAGATACTATTCTTTCTACACACACACACACACATACAAATCTATATACAAATACATATTTATATGTATATTTGCAACTTCTAAAAGTTTGTAAATATTTGTTGCGCAATAAACTTTGAGAAGCCACAGAACTAAGCGAAATGAGGACAAATATTTTCTGAAAGGCACGCCCCACACTCAACCTCTCAGCCTCCCGTCAGTATGAAGCTGTTTAATGGATGAGAAAAACAAAAACAAAAACCTAAATAACTTTCTTCAGGGGCTGTGCTGAAAAATAGCAGAACCACCATGGGGTACTACTCTGCCATAAAGAAAGATAAACTTGAGTCATTTGTAGGAAATGAGATGCACCTTGAGACCATGATGTGAAGTGAAGTAAATCAGACCCACGAGCTTAAGTATCTCGTGGATTTTCTTATATGAGAAAGTCAAAGTAAAAATAAAAAGCAAAATAAACGATAGGTAATGGGAAGTAGGGAGATAGATCTTCCTCAGAGTGGAAGGGGATGAAGAGGTGGAAAAAGAGGAAGAAAGGAGGTTTTTTATTTTTACTTTGACTTTCTCATACAAGAAAATCTGTAAGATTTTCTACTACACATGTACTAATAAAATCAAATTTAAAAAAGTGATCTTTCATGATATATGCATGTACCACCTACCCATAATAAATATATTCATTACATATTGCAAAATAAAAATGGTATCCTCATACCAAAAGTAAAAAAACAAAATTTGGATTTGTGAATTCTCAGAAAAAGAAAAATAGCAGAACCTGAACTCAAACTAATTCACTTTACTTTAAAGACTTAGAGGCCATGCACATTTATTCATTAGTTCGCTTCATTCCTGGGGATTGAACGCAGAGCCCTGGTGCTGACAGCAGCCCCAGTGCCCCCTTTCTTGGGACAGGTTCCCACTAAGTTGCTAAGGAGCCCAGGAGCCCCCACGTTTTCATGCCAGAACGCCACCATCTCCGTCCTCTCTCCCCCTCTCTTTGGCTTCTCCCCCACCTCTGCATGACACTCGTCACTGCTGAGTCACCTAGGATGCCGCCCAGCCCCTCTGGCTTTCTTCAGAATTCTGGAAGGGGTGGCTCTCCCCTGACTTCGTCCTTGTTTCTCACAAGCACATCATACAAACAAGCGCTCACTTCTGCCATTGCCTGAACACAGCAAGTGTCACTCGCAGACACGGTCCCCTTCAACAGTAGGTGCCGGGCCTCCCCAGAAAAGCTCGCTCCCGCCCTTCTGTGCCATTGTGCTTTTCTGCTCCCCTCTCTCCTCTGCAGCCTCCCCGCCACGCCCTCCTTCAGGTCTTGGCACTCTTTCTAACGGGCTCTTTCAAGTGGTGCTGGGTCTCCCCTTGGGTGCCTCTGTCTGCTCTGCTCTATCAAACACCTCTCCTGGGCGAGTGAAGGGCAAATCACTAGTTCCTGCTCCGTCACACCTCTCCCTGTGGTTTCTAATACATGAGACAAAAACCTGTTCTCATGATGTTTAAAATGAACTAAAAATTAAACAGTTCAGAATCTCCCTAATTCATCTTCAGGACCACTGTTTCCACCTCTGCTAATAAGAAGTGCTAACGCTGGTAGCCTCATGTATTCCCCAACGTGCGGGACACTGTCAATGCTCCACAGAGAACTTTCCTAAAAACTCTGAATAGGAGTCTAGAGAAGTACCTAACAAAATGGGGACTGCATGATGACTAAGGAAGTAATCTAATTAAACTTGAAATAAGTCCCCATGTATAAGCAGGCAAAAGAAACTAATTCTGAATTACATAAAGCAGCAAAGCACAGGAGGTATTGAAGGAGCATTTTTGCATCTTCGTTCAGTGCTGAGGATCTGACCCAGGGCCTCGCGTGTGCGCTGCTGGTCCCCAAGCAGTATTTTCAAAGTCGCAAGACACACAGCACAGGAGGATGGACTGAGGGGCATGGGAAGGAACACGCGAAAGACTAAATTTCTCCAAATGACTCCTTCCCTATAGTTCTGCCTGTGACAGACAGAGAGTGAAAGTGTCAGCCGTGGCGGCCCCTGAACGGAGATGTCAAGCACCTTCCAGAAGGACAGAAACAGGAGCACATAGGAGCCGGAACCTAGAGCAGGTCCGCGTTCACGGAGCTGCACACACCAGGCCCTGCCGGCCGGTCATCACCAAGGTAGAAAGCAGCAAAAGCGGGGACAGCATTGATCCCAAAGTGCAGTGTTCCGTGAGGATCTAATCAAGAGGTGTTGAGCTGAATGTGCTCCCAAAATTCACATGGCAGAGTTCTATCCCCAGAGCCTCAGGATGTGGCTAAGTCAGAAATACGGCTTTTCTGGAGGCGTAGCTGAAGTAGCATCATACCGCAGGAAGGGAGAACCAGTCCACTGTGACTGGCATCCTCATAAAAATGGGAAGTTTGGATGCAGACATACGTTCAGGGAGATCACCGTGTGAAGGTAAAGGCACACACTGTAATCCCAGTCACTTGGCCAACCTGGGCAATTTAGCAAGCCCTATCTCAAAATAAAATTTAAACAAGAGCTAGGGCCGTAGCTCAATGCTAGGATGCTGACCTCATAGGCACCCAGCCCTAGACTCGATCTCCAATACAAAACAAAAAGCAAAATGGGTGAAGGCAGAGATCAAGTGCTGCTTCCAAAAGCCGGAGCCCGGCGTGGTTCTCGGAAGGAGCCTCCTTTGCTGACCCCTCCTCTCAGGCTCCCAGGCTCCACAGTGGGAGACAGGCCAGCCGGCTGATGGCAATCTGTCACAGCAGCCTGAGGACACCGGTACAAGAAGGAGAGGACTGGGCCCACATCTTGAGTAGTCAGGGCCTCCCCAGCCCCAATCAGAAGTAGCAAGGCCACCCCGTTAGAAAAACCGGCAGTGTTTACAAAGCTCCTCGCGCGTGTCGCCACTTTCTGCCCATCATTTCAAGTGCAGATAAAAGGTAATAGAACCAAACAAGATAAAAAAGAAATGAGCTAAAAGGTTGCTTGACTGAAAGTGACAGATAAAGCTGGAAGAGGAGAGCTACAGTCAAGAGATAAAGCACAGCCTGACAAAGCCATCATGAAGGTAGGCCAGGCAAGGCTATTTGTTTAATTGAAAAAAACACAAAAAAGGTAACTAGGCAGTCCCAGATGGCAAAGCAGAAACTCAGCCCGGAAAACGCAGTGTGTCCAAAATGTGCCGCAGCTGGCCCAGCACCACGAATTCCCGCACAGCTCAGGCAAGTTTGTGATTCCAGGTACCTTGGTGCTGCACTTTCTCCCCTGCCCTCCCCCCTAAAAAACTATCGGGATGTAAGAATTTTAAATAGGATGTTTCTAAAGTCTTGTAAAAATCAAGATGACAATGCAGCCCAAGAACATTGGTTTGTTTTGTACTAAAAATGTTAATACCTGGTATCTCAAATTTAGGGAATTTAATGGATTTTTCTGCATAGTAGGTTTTTAATAGAAAAAGGTATCAAACTATTAACACTTAATATTAAAATTAAAAATATTAGTTCTAATGCTCATGCTTTGATTATGCATGCCTTTGTATGCATACATTGATTATACATGCTTTGATTAAAATTGGTTCTTGCCTAAAGGATGCCAAACCTCAAGGCATCATACAGATAAAACTAGTAACTAATATAATATGCTAGATTCCTTTTACTGGGATCCACCACATCTGGTCCAGAGAAAGGTTATATGACACATATTGAGGCCTGGTCTCTCTTTCCTAAATAAAAAAGTAAAATTAATGAGACAGACCATCCTCCAAAATCAAATGGCATTAGACATTCTAATAGCAGCACAGGGGATACTTGTGCAATTGTAAAAACTAATGTTGTGTGTACATTCCTGATCCTACTGCTAATATCTCAATAGCTGTTCAAGATGTTAGGTACAAATCAATGACATGTCACACTCTAAATTCCCTGGACCCGATACTTACCCTCCGTAGAGGAACCCATTACCAGCTCCTGTTGGTGGAAATCTTTGTTTACTGTACTCAGAATTATCCTATTGTTTCTATTATTTGGCCCATACATACTTAATTGTTTCTTTTCCTTTGTCTCCTCTAGACTTAGAGCTGTACACCTATCCAAGATAAAAACACTTGGTATCTATCAAGGGCCTTTAGATAGACCCTCTGCAGAGTATCCCTGACTGCCCATCAACACGTATGACTCCCTTCAGCCTGAAGAAGCCAGTTAGGTCATCGCCCATTACTCCCTCATGGCAGTTCGGGGTACTTCTTCAGAGCGGGGATTATTACAGGCGGCTGAGTCAGAAATATAGGCAGCCGGACAGGGCCAGGCCCTGAAAGGAGCCAATGCACAAGATGAGACACCTTGCAACTGCGGAGGAGACAGACACCTCTGCTGTGGGCCAGACCTCAAGACAAAAGAGAAATCAAATGCATCCCATACTTCCTAAGGATAAGCATCAGGAATTGATACTCTAAACAGGTCTCTATCACCCTGGGGAAGCCAGGAGTCACCATCCCAACCCCCTACAGGAAGAGTCACTGCTGTTAAGCATGCCCGCTTGCTACAAGACTCACTTCCCCATTTGTCCCCGACTTAATCAATTTTACCTGAGCAATTAATCTTACTGGTTGACCATAGTTCTGTCCTACCTCACGCCCACCTTGCGCGTTCCCATGTTTTCCCCACCTTGGACCTGCCTCATTTTGTGGTTTTACTCTATAAAATAAAGTCCCTAAAAAAGAGTCTTTGGCAACCCACTCAGGACCCTTCTGGTCTCTCTCTCAGTCAGAAGCTTTCTTTCTCTCAATAAATATATTCTGCTCTTATAAATAAATAAATAAATTTTAAAATATTAATTATTCCCTCTCAGAGGGTAGCTTAAGCCCCATGGTTTCCATTAAGCATTTTGTCTCCTGTACTTAAGAAGTATAAGTGCATTTTCAAAGTAATGTAATACACTTTGAATGAGTCCTTGCTATACGCTAGCCATAAATGCATGACATACACTAACACATTTAGTTTCCACAGACAAGTCAGCTGGTGAACGGCAGAGGTCAGCGAGCCACTGCTCCACTGCTTACCCCTGTGATGGGGCTGCGGAGACCCCCAGAGCTGCCCTTTCCCCTGCTACGGAGACAAGATAAGACCCAGGCTGTGAGTCTGATTCCCAGTACCAAAAAACAAAGGCAAAAAAAAAAGATTTGACCAAGGAAGCCCCGTTCTCAACTTTTTTACTTTCTGATGCCTTAAATTCTATAATTAGAAATCAGTTTCTGGGCTTGTCCTTGTCCAAATGAATATAAACATTTTAATGCCTTTCAAGTACCAACATATTAGTGTGAAATCATCCATTAGATTGTTTTCCAAGTGGAAAGAAAGGAGGAAGTTTCCACAAACAGCCCAAAGCAGACTTGCTGTACCCAAAAAGAGAAGCAGGACCCAGGAGGCAGCTTGTCCCAGAGAGGTCCACGCAGGGCCGCCGGCAGGAAGGAGTGAGTGTCTGTGTGGGCTGTGGCGGGGTGAGGCTCACGGGGACAGGGGGTTCCATGCAGGAGGTGTGAAACTCCAGCTCCTTCTCCCTCCTTCCGTCCACATCCATTCATTCACCAGGGATTGATGTGAAGACTCATAAGGAACAGTTCCTGAGTCCTGCCTGCACTTATTTTAGTATCTACTCCATTGTATATCTTTTATATTTCCAGCTGGTTTCATAGAAAACAAACAAGCAGCATTTCTGATGCAGGACATTTGAAAACTGGTGAAGAAGTATTCCATAGAGTGCTAGAAATGGGAAAATGAGAAACGGCTCATGCGCTTCTCCACAGTGTAACACGCACGTGTGCACACAGAGATGCGGACTTTCACTTCAGCTCCTATAGAAATGACTGATTTAATAAAATTAGTGAATTATAAACCAAGTTTTTTTTTAACACCCTTCCATTGAGGAGTCACAATTTTTTTTATTTTTTTATTTTTATTTATTTAAGCAAAGAAAAAACAGAAAAAAAGACATATAAAACAAAGACAACAAGCAAAAGAGACAAACAAATGACTAGAGTAAATACACAACAGTAACATTGCAGGTTTACAAAACAGGATGATAGAAACTTGACAATGGTTGCAATATTGCGTATCATTATCTTTAAAATGGTTACTTACATTAACAGATATAGACATGCAAAATTGATCTAATCATATGAGTATTAATTGTTCTTTCTCAATAACGAATAGATTCAGCAGTGTGTTCATTTTAGTTATCTTACATATACATATATACAGGTTTATATCTTTTCCTCTTCCCTTTTCTCTTTCCGTCTTTTCCCTTCCCAGTTACTTTTGCTCTTTGAGCTGTTTTTTACCCTTACATAGTATTTATTATAGATTTTGGATCATATATACTTTTCCGTTTCTTACACTAGGGAGACAATACGGTATTTACACATGTGGGTTTGATTTATCTCACTTACGACTATGGTCTCAAGTCGTGACCATTTACTTACAAAAGTCTCAATGCAATCTTTCTTAATAGCTGAGTAGTACTCCATTATATAAAAATACCACATCTTTTTTATCCATTCTTTGATTGATGGGCACTTGGGTTGTTTCCAGGATCTGGCTATTACAAATTGGGTTGCTATAAACATGGGTGCACAGGTATCACTGTGGTATGATGTGATTCCTATCTAATTTTACTGTGAAAACTTGGAAAACAATTTTGGAAAACTTCTGCCAAAAAAGACCTCATCTATGAAACAAGACATTTCCTTAGCATTGCATGAATCTCCAGTTAGAAATAGGGACAGCATTTAAGGAAAAAAATTCACTCTTACAAGTCTGTCTTGAACATTTGATTATGAGCCAATTTTCCTTAGCAATGAATTTGGTGCTGTCACTGCTGCAGTTGAAAAAAGTTAGGATTTCTTGGAGGCTTAGACTTTCATACAATGTTTGTGCTCACTTTGAGGGGTAGAAAGCAAATGGTGAGTGAGAAGAGCTGAAGGAGCAGCTGCCTTACAGGGTCGTCCCATGCAGCAGGCCTCCAATACTACTCAGCACAGGAGCCCCGCAGACCATGAGAGGAGGTGGGGGTGACAGGGACAGGGCGGGGGTTCTCAGGGCTCCATGCACACCCCTGAGATCTCTTTGCCCCTTTGGGTCCTCCAGCTTCTCTGCGCCCTCTATTTGGGGAGCACCTGGGGCAGCTGCTGCCGGCCTTGCTGGCCATTGACACACCCAGAGGGGTCCTGACCCCCTGGCTGGTAGGGATGTGGTTCTCTCCCTTGACCAGGTCACCCTCACAGAGCTCTCTGCAAGATCCCGCCAAAGTTCATCTCCCTGGACTCTGTCCTAGCCCAGGCCTCCCTCCAACACTGTATTCTCCTGAAAATACTTTCTATAGCCTGGGCAACTTAAAGACGTAGTGAGAACTTATCTCAAAATTTAAAATTTTAAAAAGAAGGGGGAAGGGGACAGAAGATGTAGCTCAGGACAAAGGTCCTGGGTTCAGTTCCCAGAACTAAAAAACAAAAACACAAAACAAAAACAAAAACAAAACAAGCAAAACAAAACAAAAACCCTCCCTCATTGTCGCAGTTTGACTCCAACAGTCTGAAACGCCTGACGGGTCTCTCACGTGCCCGCCACAGCAGTCTCTCGGCCACTGAGTCCTGCAGCCCTTATATTTTTTTCATGCTTTTGTCTAATTGCATATAACAAATTAATACACTGCAAAATATAACTGCCATGTTTCTTCTTGTGTGTGTAGATATATTTTGCTTTTCTCAATTATGCTAACCTGCTTGGAGACAAAAATAATTTCTAAAATATTTGTTTGTTGCTTATTATTCCTCCATGTTCCATAAATTTTCAAACTAGTAAAACCATGAATTGCACCTATTTGAAGCTCAGGAAAAAATTTACGTGAAATCTGGCACATAGGTGATGATCAATAGAAACTTGCTGAATAAATTTATTTCATAGGTTGGCATTAAACACAGTTGTATCAGATAAATCTTCAACAGAAAGTAATCAAGCAGAATGAAAACATAATATACTTATCAAAGGTCTCCTTATGACCCTCCACCCCAGTGAGATTATTAAAGTAGTTATATAAATGAACTCTCTAACTCTGGTCCTCTTTCCTCCAATCCACATCATATCCAAAACTGTATGGTGGAAATGTGAAACTGATTGTGCTACATCTTTATTTTTAAAAGAGTTGAAGTTCTCCATACTCCAGCACAAAGCACAATTCTTTAGCCTACAATATATATTATTCCTATCTTTATCTCTGGTCTCATGTACTTTAGTTTCCTCAGGAAAAGTATTTATCTCTATCCTTTTGCTTCAGCCATGTCTTTGCCTGAAATTCCTTCCAACACTCTTTGCATCTTATCCCAGAAACATTTCTATTTATCCTGCAAAAGTCAATTGTGATGCCACCTGCTTGGAGGAAATATTTTTTTACTCATTCCAAGATAAGGCCAAACACTCCCTCCTCAGTTTTACTTCTAAACATCTGCTGTGCAGTATTTTATTTGTTGTCATTTCTCTGTGCCCTCAGAATTTGTCAAGTCATTAGAAGCAGTGTACCTGCAAGATATCTGTCTTATCCCAGTGCTAAGCACATTAACTTGCCCAATATATACCGATGAGAAATGGACGAGAAGCTGTCTCCCAGGAGTACCCGGTCCTACATGAGTTTGTGTCTGTGCCCCAGGTTTGCCCCCCTTCTACTACCGCATCCCCCTGAGCACCAGCAAACACTGCAGTATTTATGGTTTTAATACTGTCCCGACAAAGAGCTCCAGGTACTGTTCAAACCACAGAAAGATGGACAATATTTCATACAACCCTGTGGGAGGAGAGGCCATGGTTATTTAGTTCAAGTTATAATGAAGTTAAAATGAAAAATATAACAATATTGAAAAACCAGTGTGAGTATGGTCATTGGCAGGGACAGCAGTAATCACTGGATCTGTGCAAAATGCAAACAGTTCAGGAAAGAGGCAAGAAAAAGCCGGAGTCAGAAGGAAATGAAGAAAAGTGGAAGAACCTATATCATCTATTTTGAATTTAAAAGGAAATTTTACATGTGTGTGTTTGCGTGTGTGCTAAACAAGGAAATGTGGCAGTGAAATTAAAGGAAACATGTCTATTCAGCATTCAGTCTTTACACTTTACGTAACAGAGGAAACGTCTACAGATCGATCCTAGGAAACAATATTTTTCAAAAGAATATTAGATATGGGATACAGCTATCAAGAATTAGTTGAAATAGTGAATATTGGAAAATGTCCAACAATAAAGTTAATGAACAATGAAAAGTAAATATGCCAATATGTTGACAGTGGGAATATTTATACAGGGGGGAAAAGATCAATGATATCTACTGCAACTGAGACTCCAAAAAGTTGGAGAGGCCAGCTACACGGAAGGTCTGAGGAAAGCTGCAAGAGGGAGCAAAGCCAGTCGGAGAGGGAAGCCCGGAGATTCACGCCCACCGGCAGTGCTTCAGAGGCAGGGCCAGCCAGGCCCTTTAAAGTTCACATTTCCCCACAGCTTTGCTGGACATGGAACTACAGGACTTAATAGTTTCCCTGCTGGATTTTGGTCTTGTTTTGGTCCCATTTTTTTCTATCCCCCTATTTCTTCCTTTCAAAATGGAAATATTTACCCTGTGCCATTGTATGTCTGCAGTGTTTAACTTTCTTTTTAACTTTCACAGGGGCTCATAACTAAAAGTTCGCTTCATGGCTCTGAAGAAACTTTTGACTTGGAATTTTCAGCAATGCCATAACTGTTAGGTCTTTGGCAACCGTTAAAGATGGACTAAATACATTTTGTGTAAAGGGATGTGCACATGTCTTGGGGGGTCAGAGGCAAAATGTTATGGTTTATATCTGGATGCCCCCCAGAGCCTCATGTGCCCATAGGTGCCGCTTTTGGAAGGTGATGAGATACGGGAGCTCACAGCTGCCTTGCTGCTTGGAGGTGTGGCCTGGTGAGAACTGGCAGGTCACTGCAGACATGGCCTGCAAGGGTCTGACTCCCTCCCAGCCCCAACCTTTTCACCTTGGCTCCTTCCTCAGTGCCCCTGTCCCGTGCATGCCACCTGACAGCAGGTGACAAAGAGCCCAAATACTCTCTCGTTCCTTACGTTGTAAGTGGCTGGTATTTTGTCTTGATGAGGAGAAAGTGACTAAGACATCTAAATTTTGCAAACTACTGGAAAATATGAGTCTGTGAATAAGATTTGAACAAGAAATGGGAAATGGAATAGAAGATGGGGACCCTGAATATTTTCATTTATTTATTTTACATACTTTTGCATATATAGTAAGGATATTGTATATACATATGCATGTATACATTTATATATTGTACAAAGGAGTATCAGTGATGCATGGAAAAGAGTATGTACTCACCAAAAGATACCTGCTAATCATATACTGGCTGTGAAATTCACTTTTAGTTCAACTGAGCGCAGCAAGTGTTTCACTTTATCTTATCTACTCAAATGCTTCCTTGAATTTCTTTAACATAAAATATTCCCCATTATGGGAAAGATGTTGCCCAAACCCAAGAGACACAAGAACTGACAATGTCGTCATGCAGTGACTGTCTGGCTACTTTTAAAATGATGCCCTTTCCGAGACATTCCTGTGCTCACTTATCTCACTCATCTTTTTTTTCCCTTCATCCAAAAAAGGATAAATAAAACTCCACCATGTTTCGAAACCAAGATGTCTAAACTATGAAATTCTCTAAATATTTGGACATAAAATTCCTTCCCACTCAGGGCTAGGATGAATGTCACACCTGTTACTGGGGTTTCAGCTCCTACCTTCAAAAAGAAACTGTCCTTATCTAGGTGGATAATAATAATCTAACCTCTGGTCTGATCTACGTATAGTAATAACCATACTTCCTTAAGCACTTAGTATCTTCTTGTCACTAAGTACTCCGCATATACTATTTCATGTTAACATTGACAGCAATCCAATGAGGTATGCATTATTACATCATATAGATAATGATAGGCTACAGAGGCAAAGAAAACAGCAAGTCTCTGACCCTAGTCACTTGTAAAGAATGGGCTCTGTCTTCCCTCAGGTATAGGTGTATACACAGCATAGCAAAGAGTTACCAGCTGGAAGGCATTTGGGGAACAGTTGATTCACCGGCTTCCCGTGTCTAGAATAAGGTAATCCCAGACCTCATGCTGCTCTACTTGTTACGAGTAGAGATGGAAAACATCACTCCTTCTGAGCAGATCCCTCAGGCAGCAGCACGCAGGTGTAGGTCACAGCTGTCTGTGGACAGGTGCCCCATTCCTGATGGCCCTTCAACCACCAGCAACATCCTCCCTGGATCTGTCTAGGAATCTTCCCTGGCTCTACCCCCTGACCTTCACCAAAACAGAAAAACAGACAGAGGTATCTGGAAAACATCAAGGATACTGTAGAAATAAAAAAGTAGTATGGGAGCATTTTAGAAAATGGATCAGCAGAGCTTTGAAAACAAAACAGATCCTTAATTGAGGAGACAAATGTTCCTAAAAAAAATTTCATTATCATATGTTGGATTATTTTGCAGTTTATGTTTTTCATTTCTCACAGTGAGAAAAGTACTGTCTTGGTCATGACCAGAGAACAAAATAATCCCTTCACTTTCTAAACATATAGTACTTTTAATAAAGTGGAAAACACTCAAAGCAACTGTGGTATTTCATTAGTTTCTGCATATACATTAAAGTGTATTTCAAAAACAAAGTACATCATTTTAGAGCAAAATCAATAGGTATGCATCTTTCCCTTCAAATGACTACCCTAGTCATCTACTTATTAAATTCTAAACGTGAGATAAGTGCTAGTGACAGTTGAGAAAATGGTTATAGAGGTTCCTTTGTAAGTAAGACCTCATGAGCTGATGGCAGGCACTAGAGGTAGACAACCTTTCCAGGGTATAGGTGTCCTAGTCAAATGCATAGCTTGTGTGGTGTCAAGGAAGAGATCACCTCCCAAAAACTGGAGAATTACAGACTACCTACTACGAAAGACAAGAAAGGACAGATGTTTCATACTGAAGTGCAGAAGGAAAAATTGGTATCCCCTGCCTTTGCCACCATTTCCATTGCTCTTAATGAGCTTCCTAAAAACAAAAGAAGTTGGAGAAAATGCATTACTTCTGTTGGAGACATTTCCAAAATTTGGAAAACCATCTCATTGTGATCATATTTATTAGCATGATTTCACAGCAACATACTAAAATGTTCAATATTTCCAGTACTATCCAAGAATTTGGTTTGTGCACCTTACATCAGAAAGTGAACATCTCTGGCTCCTATATTTCACCTATATCTTCATCAGAGTTCACATCAATGAAACACAATAGCCAACACCTACAATTTAAAGAATGAAGCATTTAATTTGGCTCACAGTTTCAGGGAATTCAGTCCACGGTTGACTAGCATAAATGCCATGGCAGAGAAGCATAGACATTGACTTAATGGTGGCATGGAAGCAGAGCAAGAGAAAAGACCTGGAAAGAAAGGGGCCAGAGACCATGTATATTGCCCAAGGTCATGCCTCTATGATCCACCCAGACACACTCAAAACTATACTTTGCTAATCTACTTAGTGTTTCTTAATCCAATCAAGTTCACATAACACAATTCAAGGTAACATTTTGCAACATTCCATATAATGTGCAAAACTGCTCTGAGCTCCTTAGCATGTTCTGTGTTTGGTGAGTCCTTCCTTGATTTCTTCCATTAGCCGCTTCATACTAGTACCATTGGCAATTCAAGGAAGAACAGGAGAGACTTACTTCAAGTTCAATATCACCATCAGAAAAGAAGTTCACAGTCCACATACTGTACCAATAAACCCTTTGTGTTCACAGACAAAGAACAGAGCGTTTACTTTCAAATATTGACTTGAACTTGTGATTGGCACTTTCTTGCAACACCACTACCAGTTTCCAATTTTCTTACTGGAGAGCTACAGAGTTCAGCATTTATTTTGGGTTCTTTCTATTGTTCTTTTAGAAAAGCATTTCTACTGGAACAAATTGGAAAAAGAAGGAAGGGCAAGACAGAGCAGACTTCTGGCCCTTCTTCTAAATGAGAATGACAACCAAAACCATTTCAGGTGCATTCAGCTGTCACTGTTACTCCCAATAAAACAGAAATGTTCAAGCTTTGAAGTAAACAGCATATCAGCTAAGGACCTACAATATTTAAAACAATGCTTTAAATTCTGAATGAAGTCTAACAACCGTCAGTGTAATTACAATTGATAATACGAAGGTCCTGACTAATCTGAAAGAAAATTGGTACAAGAAAAGCTCATAAAATATTTTTGAACTATATTTGCATACTCTGATTTTCCTAGGAATTTTATTCCTATTCAGTTTAAATGAAAGGAAGTGCTCATGTTAAAACATTAGAATTTTAACTGGAGTTGTCCACTAGGAGGAAAGCAACATTGATGACAATGTCATTCAGGGGCATTGGGTATTCAATATCTTTGACTGTGGGTGTCATAAACGACCATGTTTCTAAATGAAGGTGAACTCATTCGACCATTTCATTTTGTGTTCTCACATAATGATGCCTGAATATTTATATATTAAAATACACATCTTATTATGAATCACTTCCTTCTTACTACTTCGTTGTGTCATGGTAAGAGCGTAGATTTATTCTTTTGAAAATATGTGCAACATTTTCATTATGCATGAATATAAGTTCAAGATAGTTAAGAGGACTTATTAAAATATTTATCATGAACGAGAATGCTAGATGTGACAGGGTTGAGATTTGCTGCCTCCTGCTTTAATGTACAAGTAGCAGAACAAGTGGGAATATACAAAAATGTATAGGCATTTTAGTAAATGATCGGAGTCTATATGATGTATTTTTAATCTAATAAATTAATCCATGTAACCAACTAAATATCCCTGTGTGTTTTTTATTATGTGGTCACTGCATTTTCTAGAATTCATCTGGGAGCCACGTTAAAATTTTAAACACTAAAAGCAAAGATCAAATAAAAACTGAATCAGATTTTTCCAAGTTATTCAGCAGTTGTTCAGATGAACACGTCTGTTATTCATAGGCCATTTTTTAATGCCAAAACTGGTAGAATTAGTTACTTTTAAAATATTTAAACTGTATGTTTGTCATTCTCACTGGCTTCTTATCTCACTTTAAATGCCTTCTCTAATTCAGGAGCGCCTTCCACTTCCCATGCACAGTATACACTTCCCTTCAAAATCTGAAATTTAATTTCCACCTCCATAATTTTAAATATTTTAAAGTCATCATTTTACACTCTCCATTTCCTCGAAAATTGCCTTCAGTAATGGCTTCCTAGCGCCATTATCTTGGAATTGCATTTATCACATTTATGGGTTTGCCTTTTAAAAGCAAAACAAAATAAGAAGCCATAAAATTTGGGGATCTGACTAATCACAGGATGGGTCCCAGCCAGTAGTAGCGATTGCAAATATACCCTAATATGCTTCAATCAAGGTGAGGTATAGCACAGCAAGCTATTCCATTTCAGAGGCATATAGTTGCAAAGTAATAGAACAAAGCATCTTTTCAATTGTATTCAACAGCAAAAATAATTTACTCACAGGCTTAAATTAGCCACCTACAGGTGCATAGAAATAAATCAACAATGGTTTAAGCAAGTAAAGATAACCATGTAGTTGGTGATTGGTGATTTCTTTGTGAAATGCCACAAACAAAACTAAAAACCTTAGGACATATTATGTGAAAAGATTAATTTGGTGCACAGGAACTTAAACAACATGTCAAATAAGACAAATTAATATTAAGTAATGGAATTTTAAGAATGGTCTGGCCCTAGGGAACAATTTGATATGACATCAGTCATCTGTTCATCCCCTCTGTCCCTCTCCTACAATAAAGTATGAGCTCTGAAAATGAAATATTTCTGAAGAAAATCAAAAACAAAACATAAAAAAATTGACTGTCAAACTAATCTGTATGAAACAAAATGTTTTCCAGAAAGCTATGACTCAAAACATTTATCACCTTTGTGAGAAATAGTGATGTGTTTGCTTCATAAAGTAATACAAGAAGAAGACATCCATAATTTTTAGGCTAGAGTTGAGCCACAAAACAATATTTTCTGATGAGTCATTGGACAAGAGGCTTTCAATTCATCTTTCGTAAAAGCAAATGAATGATTCATCAGCTGGAGCATAAACCCACTAAGCATGTAAACCCATGCTTTTTGTCCTTTTGCACAGGAGAAAAAAGTAAAAAAAGATTGCCATACTCGACATATGTATGCAGTGAGCATTCCGTATATTCTCATCAGCTCAGCCTTAAGAGGTACTGAAGTAACACCGTGACTTAAATTTTGTGATACAGCGTTTTTTCTGACGATCTCCATCTTTGGAAATGGCGCCTACACAGGCCCTCCTGGCACAAACAGAAGTCACTCTTGAGCTCCGTCTTCGCCCCGCCCTAGTCCTTGTCTTGACTCCGCATTCCATTACTTTTCCCTTCTATTCACCTGTATCTCTGCTTTCCCACTTGAATGGTTTCTTGCTATCACCTCTCCCCTCGGTGGTTATTTCAAGAGTTTTGCCATTATTCTTTCTACTCATGCCTACTTCCCGTCGATCCACCCTATAATATAGCCAGAGCAATGTCTATGCCCTGTCTTAAACTTCCATGGACCCTCCAAGGTTTTAGGGCAAATCCAAACTTTTTAGCACCATCCTCAGGACTAATAAAGCAGCTGCGGTTCCCCCAAACTTCAGCTTTAGGCCGGTCCTCATCGTAGCCCTGGCCTTCTTAGCAGGTCCAGCAATGACACACACACACACTTGTCCACATCTCTGAAACGCACTTGAGGCTTCTTTCCCCGGTACCCCTTTCCTTCCATCTCTCTGTGCCTTCTGCTTCCAGCGGGGGGAGTCAGATGGTGCTTATCCCATTAGGATTCCCCGGACTCCTGCTCCTCCCCAGGCCCTGCTACATACTCACTCACCCACCCTGTATGCCCTTCTTCTGACCTATATTTACCTGTGCGTTCACAGTGCTGCTTTTAAGATGCATCTGTCATGTGGTTGTTGGGTTTTGCAAATAAAGAATTTATGTTTTCCTACCCAATGTTAATTTATCTTATTAGTTTGAGTTCATTTTTTCAATTTGCTGCATTCATCACTTCCTTTCATCATTCAGAACATTCAGCATGTCCAGAATTAGGGATAACGATTTATCCTTAATTCTTCATTCCACGCATCAGTGGAGGAGTCAGTGAAAAGGCTCAGTGATGGGATGTATAGATCTTCATCCTTTGAGGGAACAGTGGGGAGGTTGGTGAAAGGGTGGATGGGCAGTTTGCCTTCACTCTGAAGAGGATTGAAAGCGTTTCATATTTGCCAAAAGCCCCAAGATCCAAACCTTGAAACAGAGTCAGGTGCCGGCTAAGCCTGACTACAGGACACTATCAGAGGACATTTGTGCACAGACCGAGGGATGAGAAGGGCACACTCACTCCAAGGCTGCCCCACACAGGAAACCGAGCTGAGTTAATCCCAACCCTTAACAGGCTATTGTAAAAGGATTTGTGAGGCAGTATTCGTGGGCTATAAAGATGGATAAGATCTACCCCTTTTTCAGGAAGATGTTACCAAAAGAGTCACTTGCTATCATCACAGATTCAGTTTGAAAAGATTTGGTGGCAGAGGAAGATGATTGTCACTTAGGGGGCAACAAAAATGGTACGAGTCTCTGACTCGGCACTGGAGAAAGCCAGGCACTCTGGGGCAGGAGCAAAAGATAAAGTTTGATACGGGAGGTATATGAAAGGAGAATCTAGCTGGACAAAGAGTTAGGGTCTGTATGGAGATGGTGAGGGAAACCCAAACCACTCCTGGATCACAACTCCCTGCCTCTTGCCCAAGACCTGATGCCTACCCCATTTGGGGAGAGAATCAGGCTGAAGCCGGGAGTCCACGCTTCAGGGGGTGCCTGGCTGATCCAACAGACTCAGAATCACTCTGACCTCCCTGCTGGCACAGTGAGCAAGAATCTTGCAAGCTGGGGAGTCAAAGAAGCTGAGACCAGGAGAATAGTTTATAGGACAACAAAGCTACGCAGTCAAGTTCTGAAAACAACCCAGCACCTGTGAGCAGTGGGACCGCAGGAAAGAGGAAGACTTGCCCAACACAGAGAAAGGTAAGTGCCCAGATCCCCCATCATACAACAGGAGTGCTGCACTCCTGGGTGACTCAGGGCGCTGCCCACGGTGGGTGCCAGACTCCCATATAGGCCGGGAGACCTAGGACTGTGCCAAGTACACAGGTCAGAAAGTGAGGCTGGGAGTCCATGAGAGGAGAGATGGAGCAGGATGCCTGGTCAGAGGGCTTCTGGGGCTGGACCAGACCTAAGGCTCGCGGAGCCCAGGGGAGGCCCTCTGCCTTCAGTGTTGAGCTGATGAGCACCGTGAGCGGTAGGCACAGCAGGTCCCACTGCAGAGGGGTGCAGGGCACAGCTAGGGATCGCACCCTGGAGACACAGGGAAGAGGCGAGGGACCCACAGCCACGAGAGAGCAGGCGGTCTCTTACCGTCTCCCCAGTCACCAGAAAGACCTGCGATGGCGTGAAGACAGCTCTGCCACTCTGCACCCCATGCTGGCAAAGGGGCCCTGTGCTGAGAGGTCTTGAGACACCTGCAGGCACAGGGAGGAAGAGCTCCCACTGGGTCAGACGTGTTCTGGTGACACCTGAGGCAAGGAAAGCCCGAGGAGCGAAGACACAGGGACGACCCCAGTGTTTGTCAGGCAGTGCAGTAACCAGAGCGAGGGGGTCACTGGTGGAAGTCACCGGAGAATGGACAAATGAGAGCTGGCCAGACTACACCCAATGAACTTCCTCTCAAATTGAATGAAGCCAAAAGATCTTGAGACTGGCACAAAGGCCTAAAGCTGCCAGTGCCCAGGGCACAGCTTGCAGCCAGGAGGTGGGTCCAGGAGAATCCGCAGCTGTCACCGCTTCAGGCCCTTGGGTGGTCACAGCCTCGCTGCGACTCCAGTGAGGAGGGAGCCGTGTGGATGCTCTGATTACGCTGCGAAGGCTTTTTAATTTTTTTCCTCCCTTGCTTGTGTTTTGCAGGGCTATCTTGGTCATTCTGTGTGGTTTCTAATTCTTGCTTCTCAGTTGGCAGTGTGATTTTTTTTAAATTTTACTTTATTTTATTCTTTAAGCAGTTTCCCTTTGTCTTGCTCCCTATTTTAGTGATGTTTTTTTTTTTTTACTTTCTTTCCCCCTCTTCTGTTTTCTCTTCTCTTCCTCATTAGCTCACCTCCTTGCCATCCACCTGCTCCTGTCCACCCTCCATATGGCACATGTGCGTAAGAGGGGAACGTTCGTGTGTACCAGAGAATAAGAATTGACCAGTGCTGTAACTTACGCAGCACCGTTCAAGGGCATGTTAATGTAGTCCTTACCTAAACTGTGCTTAAAGTATCCAAACAAAACTAACTACAAATATAGTTACAGGTTCTGACAATCTCACAGCCTCCCTCCATCTCTAAATACACTCTCATCCATCTGGCTACCTTATAGTGCCTGCATAAATATTCTCTCAAACTCCCTCAACACTAGCCCTTTGCTCTGGCTACAAATATGGTTCCGACAGAGTTTGACCTTCTATTTTTTCACCTAATGATATTTCTTTTTCCTCTCCTCCAACCTACACCGTCTCTTCCTTTCCCCACTGCTCTTGTTTTCACTGTACCCTTTGCACCCACCCTTTGCACCACAAGTAGCAAAATAATACAGACTGGTAGGAGTACTGAAAAAATGTTGAAATTATCAAAACAAGTTTTAATGATTATGATTAATATACAGTTGGATTCATTAATGCTGCTATAACCAATAGAAATTCTCTTCTTACAACACAGTGACTCGGTCCAATCCAGTTAAATTGAATAGGTTGAAGTGGTAGACAGTATCTCTTAATAAATAATGTCAAGATCACATCACCAGAAATCAGAACTTCATTAAAGAGATCTTCATAACATCAAGTACTCTTCACTCTATTTTTCCTCACCCTCAGCACACATAAACAATACAGGTCCATAAAAAACAAGGCAACAAAATGCCTCTGAGATTTCCAGCTCTTCCAAAGCAGATCCAAGGGGCACCAAGGAAGAGGAAATCAAATACTGAATAGCTCAGATGCATGAAGGGATTGAAGAGGAAGCAAAGAATATTGGCAAGCTCAAAGATGACAAACTAACAAACTAACTGGAACAAACAAACTAACTGACCAATGAGGTTATGGAAGAAGCAAATCAAAAATTGAAAGAACTGACCAAAAAATGCGTGAAAAATTTACCAAAGAAATATATTCCATGAAAACGTGAAAAACAGAAATTGTAGAAGTAAAGAATTCTATTGAATACACGAACAACAGAAATGACCGATGTAAGGAAGGAGTCCTGGACCTTAAGGACAAAATGGAAACACATAATATAATCAGAAATACCCTAAAATTGACAAGAGAATAAGGAACATTCATCCAACTGCTACTAGATAATGGTAAGAAGACTAGAGAAGGAAATAAGGATAGGAAAGGAAGAAGTTAAGTTATCATTATTTGCACATGACATGATACAATACATAGAAGACCCAAAAACACCACCAAAAGACTTCTATATTTAATAACCAAATTCAGTAGTGGAGCTGGAAACAAAGTCAACACTCAAAAATCAATAGCTTTCCTATACATGAGTAACAAACTCACTGAGAGAGAAATTAGGGAAACAACACCTTTTGCCATAGCATTCAAAAAAGAAAGAAATATGTAGGAATCAACCTAATGAAGAAATTTAAAAACTCTACATTGAAAACTACAGTTCACAGAAAAAGGAGTTTGAAGAGGGCATAAAAAAAATGGAAAGATATCTCTTGCTCTTGGGTAGGAAGAACCAATATTGCAAAATGACTACAAAGATTTAATTCAATCCTTATCAAGATTCCAACAGTATATCTCACAGAATTAGAAAAAACAATCCTAAAATTCATTTGGAACCAGAAGAGACCTAGAATAGGAAAGATGATTCTGGGCAACAAAGGCAAGGCAGGGGACATCACAATCCCAAACTTGAAATTATACTACAAAGCTTCTACAATACAAGCAGCATAGTGCTGGCATAAAAAAAAAAGAACTGAGGATCAATGGAACAGCTTAAAAGATGCAGAAACAAATCCAGACATACTTAGTCACCTTATCTTTGACAAAGTTGCCAAACACATTCACTGGAAGGATAGCCTCTTTTGTAAGTGATGCTGGAAAAACTAGCTTTCCACATGCTAAAGATTAAAATGAGACCCATATCTTTTTTATTTTTATTTTTTGACACAGGGTCTCACTAGTAAGTTCAGACTGGCCTTGAACTCACAAGAATCCTCCTGCCTCAGCCTTCCCAGTGCTGGGATTACAAATGTGCACTACCACACTCAGGTTAGGCCCATATCTTTCACCATACACTAAACTAAAATCAAAATGGACCAAAAATCTAAATATTAAAACAAAAATACTAAATCTGCTGGAAAATAGAACAGGTAGAACTCTTGATGACATTGGTGTAGGCAAAGACTTTATGAACAAACCAATCACATAGGAACTATCACAAAGAATCAACAACTGTGATCTCATCTTTTTAAAAAGTTTTTGTGCAGCAAGAGAAACCACCTACAGAGTAAAGAGACAACCTACAGTGTTGTAAAATAATTTTGCCAGCTGTTCCTCAGACAAAGGACCTGCTATTTAGAATACATAAAAAACTCAAAAAAAATCATACCTCTCAAATTTAAAGATTCAATCAAAAATGGGCATCTGGAATGAATAGAAACTTCCCAGATGAAGATGTAGAAACAACAAATAAATATATGAAAGCATGTTCAACATCACTGGTCATTCGAGAAATGCAAACTAAAACAACACTGAGATTCCATCTCACCCCTGAAAAAACTGCTACTATCAAGAAATCAACCACCTGGGTATTTAGCTCAGCAGCACAGTGCCTGCCTGTGAGGCTTGAGGTCATGAGTTTGATCCCTGCTACCAAAAAATGAAAGGAAGGAAGGAAGGAAGGAAGGAAGGAAGGAAGGAAGGAAGGAAGAAAGAAAGAAAGAAAGAAAGAAAGAAAGAAAGAAAGAAAGAAAGAAAGAAAGAAAGAAAGAGAGAGAAAGAGAGAAAGAAAGAAAAAAATAAATAAATAAATCAACCAATAACAAATGCTTGTGGGGTTGTAGGGGAAAAGAAACTGTCTCGATTACTTTTCTCTTGTTGAGACAAAATACCCAACTCCCAAAATGAAGGAAGGAAAGGTTTTTTAGCACACAGTTTGTGGAGGTTTCACTCCATAATCTGTGGGCTCCAAGACAAAGTGGCACATGGCAGAGGGCAACAGTTAATGGCAGCAGAAAACAGCACAAGCAACAAGAGCAAAAGGGGAGGAGCACAGAGAGAAGACTTTTTCTGTCCCTTATATTGTATGTAGGCTACACTCACACCCATAATCCCAGCATTCAACCATGTGTCATTCACAAACTCTAGAAGCCCACCTCCATGACTGCATGAGGCTTTGGGGGGACATCCAGACTCAAACCATAACAGGAACCCTTCTCCACTGTTAGTGGATGTGCAGACTGGTACAACCACTGTGGAAATCAATGTGAAGATTCCTAAAAAAACTAGGACTAGGGGCCCCATTAGACCTAGTTATTCACCTTCTTGGTATCTTTCCAAAAGAATTAAAAACATCATGCCACAGCAATATATGCATACTCATGTTTATAGCAGCACAGTTTATAATAGCTTGGAAACAGCCCAAATGTCCATCAATTGATGAATGGTTAAAGAAAATTTTCTTTTAGACCATGGAGTACTCCTCTGCCATAAATAAGGATAAGCTGGAGACATTTTGAGGTAAATGGATACACCTTGAAGACATCCTCTTAAATGAAATAAACTGACCACACATGTGCAACTGCCCCACTGTTTTTCTGGTGTGAAAAGTCAAAAGTGTAAATAAGGACCAAAATGTATAATAGGCATTGTGAAAGAGGATGAAAATGTTCAAATGGGAAGGGGAACTAGAAATGGATGAGGGGGAAATAAAGGAAGGGAAAAGAAAAACATGAAAAAAGAAGGAAAAATAGAAGCAAAACTTTTATAAATAGGGAGGGGAAGGGGTTAAAGGAAGGGTAGGAGAACGGGAGAAAAAAGAATCAAGGTGACATACAGGTACAAATTCCCAAAGATAAATATGATCATGATATATACCTAAAATTTACCAATACGATGTAATTAATTTAAAAAAGAAGACTAACCTAAAACTAGTCAGAGTTAAAGAGAAATCAGAGGACAGCACAAGTGGAATACAAAGCAATTTACAGAAAAATTATAGCAGAGATTTTTTCAAGCATGGAGATAAAACTCAACATTAAGTCAACTTTATAGAATGCCAAATAATCACAAAAATAAAGCTTCCCATGACACATCCTAGTCAAAATCCCAGAAGTCCAACACAAGGACAGAATCTTAAAAGCTGTCAGAAAAAAGCAAACTTACAAACACATTAGGACTCTTAAGCACAGAATTAGGACTCAAGCACAGTAGTGCAAGCCTGACTGTTTCATGCCATCCAATGGGACAGTCATGTATGTACACTGGTGGTTCAAGCCATCAGGAATACAACAGATTCAAATCAGAGGCAGCTGGCAATGAGACACAAATTATGGCCCCATTGTCAATGTGTTAAAGATGAGTAGAACTTGGAATAAAGTAGTTAAAGCCTTAAAAGAAAGTTCAACACCGACTCATGTATCTTGCAAAACTATCATTCAGTTTGATGGGGAAATGTCATTGCTAAGACAAAAACACCTTCAGAAATTCATAAACATAAAACTAGCACTCCAAAAAACATGCAAGAATATCCTATACAGAGACAATGTATTCAACAAAGACAAGAAATCAAAAGAAATGAACACATCAATCAAGGCAAGTAGGTAAACAAAACAAAAAGAAAAAAGAAAAAGGAGTCAATAGTAGGAAAGGAATACAATAATGGTAGTAAGTCAACACCTGTTAATAACTATTATCAATGTAAGCTGGGCATGGTGGCGCACGCCTTTAATCCCAGCACTCAGGAGGCTGAGGTAGGAGAAGCATTGTGAGTTCGAGGCCAGCTTGGGCTACAACGCAAGCGCAAGGCCGGCCTGAGCTACATAGTGCGACCCTGCCTCAAAAAACCAGGGCCGGAAGTTTGGCTCAGTGACTTAAGTGCCTGTCTGGCAGGCATGAGGTTGTGAGTTCAATCCGCGGTGCCACAAAAAAAAAAAAAAAAAAAAATTATTATCAATGTAAGTAGCCTTTACTCCCCAATTAAAACCCAAAGATTGGCAGATTAGATCAAAACACAGAATACAATAATCTGTTACATACAAGAAATGCATCTAATCCAAAACAAAATTCATAAAATAAAATAATCAAAGGATAGAAAATGTACACCAGGATCCCAAAAGCAAGCACAAATAACAACTTTATTCTCAGTGGAGAATGACTTCAAGCTAAAATTGACAGAAGAGTCAAAGAAGGTCATTATACATTGGTTAAAGGAACAATTAAACAGGAAGAAACAACAATTAGAAATAAATTGGGCTTTTGTATCTCTTTTCCGGCTACATTTCTGAATGCATAAAAATAGCAATTTTTAACAACCCTTCTTTGTACTTCAAAATACGTTTTTTTGCCCATGAGTGCTAACTATTAGAATACTACTGCTTTTGTATGTTTTTTTCCTGAGACAACAGGACATGTAACAGAGGTACAATTTGTTGAATTTTTGTTTATGTATTTATTTCATTCCAGTTTGATTTATTTTAATCGTTACTTGTCAAAACAGTATACATTACTTATTTTATTTATGATACATCTCAGTTTAAAGTTATGTTATTACATGTAGATGTAAATATAGATTTAGTGTTTGCAACCTTAAAATATAAGTAAATACACACCAATTGCTGGTGCTTCCAACTTCATAAAGCAATACTGAACATAAAAGATCATATAATCATCAACCTTTCATCGTGGGAGAACTCAGTACCCCCACTTTGAAAAATAACAGATGAACTGAGCAAAATGTTAACAAAGAAATACAGGAGCCAAATCATACCTTTGAAGAAATGGACTTTCTAGATATCTACGGTGTGTTCCACACAATAACAGGCTACAAATTCTGAGTGGCACATGTGATTTCCTCAAAAATAAATCATATATTAGCCCATAAAGTCTGCTTTAATAAATGCAAAAGAATTTGAAGCCATCCCATGCACACTGAAAATAGAAATCAATGAGAAAAAACACAAAAATTTTACAAACACTGGGACATTATATAATACACTTTTGAGCACCCAATGGGTCATAGAAGAAATTAACACTTATAATCCAATGATAATACCAGTACAACATAACAGGGCACAATAAAGGAAGGAAGGAAGTCCTGAAAAGGAAGTTTATTGCTGTGAATGCTCACATCATAAAAATAGAGTAAGCCCAAATAAATTAATTACGTACTTCAAGATCCTAGAAAAAAAAGGATAGATGTACATGTATAGGCTTAAATAAGCCTAGAACTTCTCCTGAAGAGTTTATAAGATTGATTTTATTACAAGTGATGGTATGAACAACTACTTTGAAGAAAACGAGACATTATGGTAGCCATTGCTGATCTCCTATCATCTTGTTGTGAAACCCAGTAATACTTATATCCTTTGCTTTGATTGTTCTTAGCCTGTTCTGTTTTATTTGATTTCAATATGTGTGAAAGTGTGGACAGCTATTTTGAAGAGAACAAGAGACATTACAGTAGCCATTGTTGATTTTCCTATTGTCGGGTTTTAAAGGCCTGTAACACTTTCATTCTTTTGTTTTTATCGGTTTTATACTATTGTGTTTTGTTTGAATTCATTATGTGTGAAGATATGGACAACTATTTCAAAGAAAATAGGAGACATTATGGTAGCCACTGTTGATTTCCTATTGTCTTGTTTTGAAATTCAGTGTTGCTTGCATTATTTTGTACTGATTGGCTTTCTTCTGTTCTGTTTTGTTTTGTTTTATTCTCTTTAACTAATTTTTTAAATTTAATAAATAAATAAAAAAGATCCTAGTAAAACAAGAACAGCATAAACTCAAACCTAATACAAAGACAGAAATTAGCAGAGTGAAAACATGAAATTTAGACTGAAAATGCAGTCAAAAAAATCAATGAATTGAAGTGCTGGTTCTTTGAGAGAATAAAAAAACTAGATAAACCCTTAACTGAACTCTGAAAATAAGAACAAAAAGATCCATGTTAATTTAATTAGAAATGAAAAACTTAAAATTACAAGGGACATTGCCAAAATTCAGAAGATTATTAGTAGCAACAATGAAACATTGTACTCCAACAAATTAAATAATCTTGAAGAAACAGACAGATTCTTAGACATGTACAAATTAACCAAACTGAATCACAAAGCCATAAAAAAATTGAACAATCTAATAACAAGCAATGAAGGTGAGGGAGTAATGAGGAAAAAAGAAATTCTAACAACTAAGAGAAATCCAAGACCTGAAGGATTGACCACCAAATTCTACAAAATCTTCATGACACATATAATGTCAATATTTCTCAAATTCTTTAATAACATTGAAAGGGAAGGATTACTTGCAAACTTATTCCTGAACACTAGCATTACCCTGATTCCAAAACCAGACAAGGACTCAGCTAAGAAAACTATGTTCTCTTTAATGAACGAACATCTTCAATTTAAACACCATCAGTATGACACTGGCAAACAGAATGCAGTGAATCACAAGATCATGCTTCATAACTACATCAGCTTCATCTCAGGGATGCAAGGATGGTTCAACGTACACAAAACAATAAATGCAACACACTACATAAACAGAAGCAAGGACAAAAATCATGATTATCTCATACAGAAAGAAAAACCCTTAGAAAATACTCAAAGTCCGTTTATGATTAAAAACTCTGAAGAAAGGACTTTGTCTCAGTGATAAAAGCCTTTATGACAAACTTACCAGCAGTGTCATATTAAATGAAGGAAAGCTGAAAGCTTTCCCTCTAAAATCAGGAACAAGACAAAGATGTACACTATTACCTCTCCTGTTCAATAAAGGACTTGAAACATTAGACAGAACAATCAGGCAAGATAAAAAAAAAAAGAGGAAGATGACAGTAGGCAATGTAGCAAATATGGGGGATTCTCTTCTGTCTTGTCTCACTGTTTTGTTTTACTCTGATCATTTTTTTCTTTATTTTATATTCTGTTTTTATTGGTATTATTCTGTTTTGTTTTTGGTTCAATTCTACTGTACCTGTTGGAATGGTCAGTTATTCTGAAGACAACAAGATATACTACAGTAGCTATTGTATTCACATTATTTTTCTTCGAAGTTCTGTACCAGTTCTACTGCTCCTTTGTTTTGATTGACTTTGTTCTGTTATGTTCTGTTGGATTTTACTATCTTTAAAATAAAAAAAGAAGTAATTGTAGGAAAGAAAGAAGACCAATTATCATTATTTGCAGACGACATGATCTTTCATACAGAAGACCCCAAAAGACTCCTAGAATTTATAACCAAACTAAGCAACGTAGCAGGATACAAAGTCAACACACAAAAATCAATAATGTTCCTATATAGTGTTCAGCGTAACAGAATAGAGGATGCAGAAACAACCCCAGACACGTTTAGCCATCTGATCTTTAAAAAAGAGGCCAAAAACATCACTGGAGGAAAGACAGCCTCTTCTAACAAATGATATTGGGAAAACTGGTATCCACATGCAAAAGACTGAATCTAGATCCGTATCTCTCACCATGTACAAATCAAAATCAAAATGGATTCAAACCTTAATGTCAAATCAGAAATTCTTAATCTAATGGGAGACAAAATAGGTAAAAGTCTTGAAGTCAGAGTCATAAGCAAGGGTTTTCTGAAGAGAACCCTAACTGTGCAAGAAATAGCACCAAGAATCAACAAATGGGGTCATATCTAAGTTAAAAGCTTCTGTGTAACAGAGGAAACAACCAACAGAGTTTAAGCACAGCCTATAGAACAAAAAGACATTTTGCCAGTTATACCTCAGACTGATTACTATCTAGAACACATAAAGAACTTAAAAAGTTAGACAACTACCCCCAAAATAAAAGATTCATTCAAAAACTGGACAAATAAAATGAATAGACACTTCTCAGAAGAAGCACAAATGGCCAATAAATACATGAAAAAAATGTTCCACATATCTGGTCATTAGAAAAATGCACATTAAAGTAACGCTAAAATTCCATCTTACTCCAGAAAGAATGGCTATTATCAAGAAGTTAAATATTAACAATGGTGGCAAGGCCTTGGGGGAAGAAAGAACATTGTTAATGGGACTGTAAGTCAGTACAACCATGATGGAAATCAGTATGGAGAATCCTCAAGAAATAAAAATAAAGCCAGGAGTGGTGTTGCACACCTGTAATCCCAGCACTCAGGAGTCTGAGGCAAGAGGATTACCATGAGTTCAAGACCAGCCTGGGTTGCATAGTGAGTTCAAGACCAGCCTGAACTATGCAGAAATACCCTGTCTCAAAAATAAAGATATAAATTCCACTCAATACATCTATTCACCTTCTAGGTATCTTTCCAAAATAGTTAAAGACATCATATTACAGCAATACATGCATGCCCATGTTATAGCAGCCTCACTCAAGATTGCTAAATCTTGGAAGAAACCTGTATGTTTGTCAGCAGATGAATAGACAAAGAAAATGTGGTGTTTATACACAATTGAACACCACTTTTCTATATAGAAAGGCACATTTGAGGAAAATGGATACACCGTGAGAGCATAACGTTAAATGAAATAAATCTGATACACAAGTTTAAACATCATATGGTTTCTCCTACATAAGAAACCCAATGTATAAGTCATTTAGAGAGGAAAATAAAAGACAAATAACAGGAAACAGAGAGATAGATCTTTTGCAAATGGGTACTGGACCAAGAGATGGAAGAAAGGGGAGGAAGGGAAGCAGAAGGTGACATAAAATGAATCAAGATGTGTTATGTACATGCACCAACTCTGCACAACACATGTTATCACAATGTGCCACAAACATGTAGTATAAAAATAAAAAGTTCTAAAAAGTGATTAGATGATGTGAGCTTCTCTGAAACAGAGGCAATTAAGCCATTTGTACCACACTGGGAAACAAATGTGATAAGAAGTGGATAAAAATATTCAGTAATGATCTCAAAAATGAAGTGGACTGAAGACTACACTAAGGATTGGGGCCACACTAAAAGAGGCATGGCCCCTGTTCATTCAGGGCTTAGAAGCTGGTAAGGAAACCATAAAACGAAACAGACGCTACAATATGAACAGTGGTGGAGTTATGTGAGGAAGGCACCTGAGAGACACGGTAACCCAGAGAGGTCATAGCATCACATGAGCTTCCAGATGTCTTATTATGAAAGGGGAATCCACAGGAAACACCAACAGAAAGGAGGCCTGGGATGCTGGGCACAGAGGTGGGTTTTCTCCCACAGGGGGAATGATTGAGGCAGGCTGGCAACCCTCGGACAGCAATGAGTTGGTTGCTGTCCTTGGTAGAGAGGTTGGAAGCAATCAGAGAGGAAGGAGGTGATGGAATTTCTACCTACATCTTGAAAGTGGGAAGATGGAGAATTTGATAAATGTAGTTGCTGGATGGTCTGGCAGTTGAAACAAGAGGAAAGGGTGAAACACAGAGAAATGTCAAAGGGAAAAAAGTTAAAACCGTAAGCAGAAAATGCATGGATGGTTGAGGCTCTAACCAATGCATCAAGTGAGTTTTGGTATTAGGTCAGGTAAGGCGCTGTTTTATTTCTGGAGCAGCACCAGGAATTGGCTGTGGCCTCTTCGTTTCCATTTCCTGAAAGGTGAGGAAGAATAGTGGTGAAACAGGCAACTCGAACATTCCAGAAAAGCTGGCAGGAGCTTTTTCTCAAACACAGGAGGAAAACAATTGACCTTTTATGCTCTTAAAAAGAATATTTAAAATATTGCAAAAGAGGTCTCGAGCTAGGGAATGTTATCACATAAGACAAAACATTTCATTTTCATTATAATATTTCAAGGGTGGTCTGGAAAGTAGATAACACCCTTCAAACAATGTCTAGTATCAAAAGAAAGCTAGCAAGTCTACTTTTTGAAAGAACCAAAGGCAAGAAGATTATCTAAATTTTAAGAATAAATAAATGCTTAAGAGAGAAAGTGCATTAATCTCTGAAATAAATGGCACTAGGCACAGCATATTTTTGTCTAACTTTGCAGATCAATACTGGGCAGGATTAAATCTGAGAAAGCAAATTTTTTATCATGACTACTAGTAATAAGATAGATAATTTACTGAATAGTGCCACATGCTGAATGAGGATTTTAAAAATGAATTTATTTCACAAAAGAGTCAATTAGACACTGTAAGTAACACAGGTCAAATCTTTATCTTTACCTACTTTTGTTCTCCCTCTTTTCCAAAAACTTGCAATTAGAAATGGGAGTAAAGAAATATTACCTTAACTCGTTTGCTTACTTTCTAATATCTATCACGAATGACCTTATTTCTTTCTGTTTCTTCTGTCAAAAGTCAGTCTAATGGTCTCTTATTCCTCACATTTATTAACTGTGGTGGATTAAAAACTGGTGGTCAACTTAACAACAACTGTACTGAATCAGTGCGGTGCTGAGTGTAGAGGGGCCACCTGAGGACTGTTGCCAGCATAAAAAGGAGAAGGAAGAGAGTAGCATCAAAGGTTCTCCTAAGCACTGTTGTTGTATGGAGCTGTTGGTTCTTCTGGAGAAACTTGTGGAGCTTCTTCCCTGATATGAACTTGGCTGTTATCATCATCAGAAGGGCTGGGGACCTTGTTGTTGCTGAGAGTGGCTGCGGTTCATTCGGGGAAAGCTCAGGTCCTAACTCAACATCACTTCCTGGGCTCCAGAGGAGAAGATGTGTGCTGCTCAACCTACAGGAGAAACTTGTCACACTGGCTCCCTGATATGAACTCGGCTGTTCTCATCATCAAAGGAGCTTGGGACCACACTGTCGGTGAGGATGGCTATGGTACTTTTTAAGGGAGTGCTGGTCCTTATTTTGAGCATTTCTTGCTGGCTCCAGTGCAGAACCCTCAACCTAATGGCACAGATCCTTCGCTCTGCCGGCACAGACTTTCTAGCTTCCACCGCTGACCTTTGGGCCTCCCCAGTGCAGATCCTGAAACAGACTTGTATGAGACATTGTCATGGGCTCTAGACCTCCATTTGGACTCGTGGGAAGCATTATCAGGGGCTCTAGGTCTTCAGAAGGACTCATGCAGGACATTGCTGTGGGATCCAGGCCCTTGGCTGGATTTCCTTGGGATATTAGTGTGTAGACAGATTTCCTGCAATTTCTTTGTATTTGATTCTGGGTCAATGTCATAAAAAATACTATGAATTATGTGTCCTGTATTGTCTTATTTTTCTTGCAATCTCTGACTACAATATTAACCATCATTTATATTTTTTGAAATGCAAGCATTTTCCATAGAAAACACACTCCTTATTGCCTTCAAATATCTGTTCACGTATAAATCCCATGTAGCTTATAGAATATAAATACTTCTTGTTTGGCAAATACATCTATTTCTTCATTTCCATATTAGCTGAGAAATCTTAAAAATTCTCCTTTTTACTTTCACTATAGCTCTGTCCTCTATATTTCTTCTTCTCCCAGTATTACTAGTCATTTTTCCTGAAAAGAAAGACAGCCTTGGTACATGCCTGTCTGTGTGTTTTTTCTTTCATTTTTTATTTTAGATAATAAAAATAATTCTTAAAATACAGAAAGTATTACATAATGAGAGGTGCAATAAACACTTTCCCAGGAATGTTTCATGAAATCTCAAAACCATCCTAGGTTTTAGTTGCCATTATTATTAGTACCATTTTAAAGCTATTGGGAAAAAGTTTCTAGCTAGTGAAGGCAGTAACAGCATTTAAACCCAGAATTTTAATTCAAATTTTTAAGAGAAACAAAAAAAAATTTCATAGATACCAGAATAGCAGATCCATATCAGACAGTACACAATGGCTCCTGAACAGACAACAGCACACTAGTAATTCTGGAGTCTTTATATCTTTTGTTTTTTTTTTTTTTTTTTCAGCACCGGGGCTTGAACTCGTAAACTCGCGCCTGCCAGACAGGTGCTTAAGTCAGTGAGCCAAACTCCCGGCAATTCTGGAGTCTTTAAATTAAAAAATATAGTAATCTCATGCAAGTAATCCAGCCTTGTGTGCTTCTCATTTTCCCATCTGCATACAACTGATCATTGCCACTTCACATTGCAATTGCTGTTTTCTCGCGCTAACCCAATGGGGATTTATCCCATCTGTCTTAGTTACTTTTCTTATAGCTGACACAAAATACTAGATGCCCAGTGTTAAAGGAGGAAAGATGCATTCTGTTCAGAGTTTGTAAAGGTTTCAATCCATAGTCAGCTGTCTCCAAGGCAGGGCAGCATGGCAGAGGGGCATCACAGAGGAGAAACAGTCCATGGCAGGGAAAGCAGGAGACTGCGAGCTGTGAGCCTCCCTTTCCCTTTTATCCCTTCTGGGCTACAAACCTGTTGGCTGGTGCCACCCACACCTAAGGTGAGGCTTCCCTCTACCCACACCCAGAACTACACTAACTCAATCAAATGGAACGAATTTAATTTCACACACTTTTTATTCTACATTCACACACCCCAGATCCAGCCACCTCCAAAATGTCCCACCTATGAGTGTGTGAGGCTTTAAGGGGACATCTGGATACAAGACACTCACCATCTTGTCTCTTGGAGGACCATCCTTTGTAAATGGAAATCTGATCATGGCCCTCGTTTCTGGCAAACCAATAGTTCCAAGACTTCTAGCTTCACTGAGTCCCAAAAGCACAGTCCGCCTCTGAACCTCTCTCCACTTTCCTCCCACCTCTCCCTTCTGAGGTCCGTAATCACTGGCCATACAAAGCCACAGTAAGACATCGATTTTGTTAGGATGGGAAGAGAATGAGAAGACAGGGGGAGACAGAAGGAAGGGGAGCAGAAGGGACAGTGAAAAGAATCAAGATGTGAGATATATATGAACCAGTTCCACATGATGAAGGTATTGATTATGTATCACAAATATTTAGTACTGCAAAAGTAAAAAAAGAAAAACTACATCTAAGTAATTAACTAGGCCACATGTTGGGAAACTATATCTTGTAAGTCAAAGTCATACTCCTGCGTATTGTTGTCAATTAAATTTTATTAAAACATACATACATACACACACACACATGCATGCACACACACAGTCACATGTTCACCAGTCTCATCCAGTCCTCTAAGCCTTTATGGAAGTGGGCCCTTCTGCTGAAACCTTCAAAAGCCTGCAATCCTCAAAACCCACATTCACTCCGGAGACCTCTTTGAGTGTAATTTTCCATGATACCTCTGACACTGAGGGCGAAAGACTGACCTTCTCATTTCTCCACTGTGGTCATTTTTTTAGATATTAATAGCTCTTATTTTGCCTTCTGATTGTTAATAGCTCTGGGAAAGGAATGGCTTCTTAATCAAAGAAAGGACCATAAGCTCCTGCCTGGCAGTCACAAGGTCATGAGTTCAATCCTCGGTACCAAAAAATAAAAAATAAAAAAGGACCATATTTTTTAACTTCCCTATCCAATGTCATCAATAAGGTGACAATCCCTCCCACCAGCCAGGGACTGTGACTGGTGAGGGGCCCAAGTGTCATGTGCCTGGAGCACTCGTGAGTCCCTACTTTGTCTCTAATTGTCTTTTGAATGTGACCATAAATGACTTGTCTGCTCATTAGTCAATTTAAGTAATTATAAATCAAATTTAAGGACTAAAATTTACATACTCCAGATTTTTTCAGTGGTGTTTGGCATGAGCTGTCTCCATGGATTTTTAGATCTTATTCTCCATAAAGATGCCCAAATTTTTTATATGCTTTATTTTGCTTTAGCTTAGGTTTTATTTTTCTTTTGAGGTATTGTGTTGTTTTTCTGGGGATTTTGTTGTTAGTTTGCTTTCACAGAATTTTTAAAAAGCTCCTATTTCTGTCTTTGGTAACTAAAGTTAAAGGAATATTAATAATCTTCACTGTTTTATTATCTATTATTGCCATTAGACTGAACATAGAAAATTCCACCATAACAAATGGCCAGCTATCACTTACTAAATGCTTCAAGAAGATGGTACAAGGCAGAAAAATAAATATTCTAAAGATTTTCATTATAGAATTGGTGAGACAGACTCTTAATATTTTCACTAAAAATAATAGATATCATTTTTAAATATCTTTTATCATAATGGAATTATATCTATTATAAGAAGTAATATCTATTTTAAGAAATGAGAAATAATTTCAGAGGCAAAAAGTAAGGCTTTATATTGGTCACTTTCCTGGTGCTGACATACAATATATGACAGCTACACTTTAAAAAGGAGAGGTTAATTTGGTTCATGATTTTGGGGGATTGAGTCCATAGTCAGTTGGCTTTATGACAGAATCACAGTGAAGTGTGTGGAGAAACAAAGATGTTCATACTAAATGGTGAGCAGAACAGGGGAACAGTGCCAGAGAGGCAGGGGATAGATATAGACCACCAGGAAAAATCCAGACATACCCAGAAGTATGCTTATTATTCCCCTGGGTGGCTCTCAAGCCAAACAAGTTGACACTCTACCTTAAACATCACATCCCACCCCTTGTCAGTTGACATGCAAGCACGTCTCCTTAGTGTACTGCATCTCCAAGGAAACAAGTCATAATTCCACCTAACAAGACACTGAGATAATAATCCTTCCCCAAAACCTCATCAGTCCCAACATTGCTAAAGAGTCTGTGTCAATGTCTCTTCTGAAACTCAAGGTAAACTCTTAGCTGTAAATTCCTATAAAAATTTTTAAAAACCAAGTAATATAATCACAAAGAACAGTGGCACAGGGTAAACATTCTGAAATGGAGGAACAGAATAGAAAAGAAAGGACCAAAACCAGACTGAAACTCAGCAGGGCAAACATTAAGACCTATAGCTCTATCTGACATGTGGGGCGCATGGCGATGACACGTAAGTGCCACAGGTCCTGAGGAGCACAAGTCTTATGGTCTTGCTACTTATCGTCCACATGACCTGGCTCAGGCTGGCTCCCTCTGCTGCCTGTGGCTTTCCTCAGCAGATGTTCTATGTTCATGGCATCTCCAACTTTCTATGGTCCCTACTGTATCTTCGTCTTCATACTCAGGGCTTCATGCACTAACCTTTCAGGCTCTCCCTGCCCAGGCCTTCCTATGACATCTAGGTGGAAGTCTTCATTACTCCACCTGTCTGCATTTTGCATGCCTGAAAAACTGTGTGGATGAGGCCAAGTCTGCTGTCAGTGGAAACACTAGGCAGGCCCTTTGGGTCATGGCTGCAGCAGCCTCTGAGTGTCTGGCTGGCAATACTCACAGATACATTTCCCTAGACAAACTTGAGGGATCAGGGAGCCCTGGGGTACTATTTTCAAACTACAATTTTAAAGAAGTCTACCAACATTTTATACCTTTTAGTCCATGATGGATGTGGTCTAGCCAATTCCCAAGATACTGTCAAGGTATCTCTCCTCTTGTCCTGATGCAAAATCTTTACCTTTTTTTTTTTTTTTTTGGCTCTAATCTTTTCACTGTAGATCTGTCAAAAAGCAGCCAGTAGCACCTATGCCACAGGATAAATGTCAGGATGCCTTGAAATTTTCCCTGTCAGATTAATTATTCCATTGTCCTTAATCTCAGTCTCCTACAAAGTCTGAGGACATGGGCACAACTCAAACATTTTCTTTTTGCCAGAATATAACATGTATGACTTCTAGTTCACTTCCTAATTGAAACCTCCTGAGTCTTGTATTTCCTGTTTATGTTCTATCAGCAATCTGGTTTTCTGAGTTCCAACCAGAATCTCACATCAACCCCTGCTTAAAGCATTCAGGAATTCTCTAGCCTGTATCTCCAAACCTTTCCAAACTCCTCCCACAAACCAGTTCGAAAGGCTTCTGAACTTCATGATCAGGTATAGTCACAGCAATAATCCCACTTTTCTGTTACCAATTTTCTTCATTAGTCATTCTCTCATCAGTGAGACACAGTACTTAACACAGTTCAAAGGAGGACAGGTACAGGAATTCAGTCCATGGTTGATAAGGTCCAAGGCAGGAAGATCATGCTGGAAAAGCACGGTGGAGCACAACTGCTTAGTTCACAATAGCTTGGGAGCAGACCAGGGAGTACTCTGTCAGAGAAGAATGGGTGAGGGACCAGACACAGACTCCAAGATTATGCCTCCGTTACCCACCCAGACATACCTAGAAGTGTATTTTTCTAATCCCACAGGCAGCTCCCAAGGCAATCAAGTTGACAGTCCACCTTCATTGTCACAGGTGTTGAGTATTTGCTGAATGTCTACAATATTTCACATAAAAACCAACTCAGATAATTAGAATAATGTTGAAGACCCTAAGACCTGACATAGAAATGCTAGATTCAAGAGACACTAGGAATGATCTCTCTAATAAACCCAGAAAGTCAAGGAACTGGAATCCGCAGTATAAGAGACACATTTGATGAAGTATGGGAAAAGGTCAATCAACAAGAATCAATGGAGAATTAAACCTTCAAAAGTTAAAAAAAAAAAGATACAGCATCATTTACAGAGGATAACTTAGCTCAGATCTAAATAACAACTGCTATCAAAAACCTCAAAATTCTACAAGGTAGAAACTAGCATCTTGTGTTATGCTATAGGCCACTTTAGCCAAAACCATAGACTGAAAGGAAATATGTAAAATGGTGCGGACAGAAAAATTGATAGTAGGTTACTCAAGTTATTTACATTCTGTCTTGAATTTCTCCTCTAAAAAAATCCATGAATTCACTTATCACTGGTTCCTGAATCCCCAGGAATAAAAATACATAGAAGTTTATATTGCACTATGAAGTGAAATAGATACATAGATCATACTCTTTGAAGCATCACTCATGATCAAATGACTAAAGGCAATTCTGACTAGAAAGGCAAAGTCAAAAAAGTTCATTGGAAATTTTGCATGATTGTAAATGGAAACTATAATAAAATGCAAATACTCTGGCTAAAAAGAATAAAAGGTATACTTTAAAAGGTTAAAGAAAAGTCCCATAAGGAAATCCCAAGAAACTGAAAAATATGTTTTTGAAAGCTTATGGGAAACATATTCTAACAGATCTAAAGGGCCATGTGCTTGAAACAAAACCCCTATGGTGAATGGCAAAGTCAAAGTGCCACAGACAGATAAGAGGCATTACCAAAAAAGGAAAAAAAGGACCCTTCATTGGGGAAGAATTATAAAGTTCAGAGGTGAAAATAAGTAACAAGGCCAAAAGAATATTTGAAAAATATTTCACAAAAGGCTCTAAAGTAAATGCCAAAAAAAATTTTCTTTTCTTTCTTTCTTTCTTTTTCTTTTTTTTTTTGTTTTCTTTTTTCTTCCTTTTCTTTTTTCTTTTTTTATTATTTTGTCTTTTTTGAGACAGGGTCTCACTATACAGTTCAGGCTTGCCTTGGGCTCACTTTGCAGCCCATACTGGTCTCAAACTTGCAACAATCCTCCTGCCTCAGCCTCCCAACTGCTGGGATTACAGGAGTGCACCACCATGCCCAGCTTCAAAAAGCTTTTCAGTACTCTAAGAAGAGAAAGTGAGTGAAAGAATGTTTATAACATTTCAAAAGAGTATAGGTGACAAACATTATCCTACTAAAGGACAGGAGTTATTTGGTTTCATTTTTGTGGAGGAAACTATTGCAAGTTCTCAAATTTTCCACTAGAAAAAAAAAAAGCAAGTATTACTTTAATTAGATAAGAAGCCTTGGATCTAACTTATGAACTAGGCAACTATTATCTTCTGGGAATGGAAAACCTCCATTCCACTCGTCCTTCAGGTGCCACCAGCCATCGCCAGATGTGTGACACAGGGCACATCTGGAGTTTGCCAATGGCCACCGTGTTCCAGAACATGTGTCCTTTCAGTGGGCATCAGGTGACAAGGGGCACTCTGCCTAGGTCATGAAACTAAAGCCAGTGAATCTCATCCCTTTCTAGGAAACGGGGAGGATGCTGTCTCTGGTACCTAGAGCACAACGGAACACAGACGGGAGTGGGAACTGCAATACGATCTCACAAAGAAAAAAAGCACCTTGCTTACCTCCTAGCACTTCCTGTGGGGATAAGTCTCATGGCAGAGGAAAATCGAACAGCAAAACTCAGATTCTCTAACTCTATTCTCCATTTTTTATCCACAGATGCCCAAAGCCTCCAAACTGGTTCTTTTTCATTTTCCATGCTGTTCAATACTAGATGTCATTCTTGACATCTCTTCCCTTGCACTCATCCAGTCTAGTCGGATCCTGTCAATTCTACTTCCTAGATTTCTCTCAAACATGTACTGTGCTCTTCATCCTCATTGTTCCTACTCTACCCCAAATTTTATTTCCTCCCACTTACAGTTCTAAAATAGACTCTCACCAGCCTCTTTCACTCTACCCTTGCTTGTATTTGAATTGGTTCTTCACAAGGCAGTCAGATCCCTTCTCCTATCCAACACCCTAAGGAAATGTGTATGATATTCTAGAAACGTTTATTACCACCCAGGGGGATACTACTCACTTCCTGGTAGGTACCCACAAAAGGTTGCTCTATTCCACTCAATTGTGCACAGAATTAATACATTTCTTATGTGTCTTTCAGGGTTAATGCAGATGATTTTCTAGGGCAGTGTCACTCCCCCCAGCCAATCTTGTGTTTCTTTGTTGGTCCATATTCAAAATACAGAGCACTATGGCCAGAAATGTTGAATGGAAATAGAATAAGAGACATCTAATAGCATTTGCAAACAGCACAGATAACAATCCAAGTGAATACACAGAAGTCACCATGACACAGTACCACAGACTGGGTGTCTTCTAACAAAACACATTAATTTTTCCACAATTTTGAAGGCTAGAGATCCAAAATCAATGTGCCAGCAAAGCTGTTTTCTTTTGAGGCCTCTTCCTTCAGCGCAGAAATCTGTGTTCTTTCTATGCCTTGATGTGTGCCCCAATCTCCTGCCAGGACCCGTCATGTTGGGTTAGGTCCACCCCACTGACTTCACTGTAGCTTATACCCCTTTAAAAACCATACCTCCCAACAGTCACTTTCCGAGACGCTGTAAGTCAGAACTTCAACACGGAAACGGGGAAACACAATTCACCCTGTCCCAGCCTCCTGACTAGGCTTGGCACTATGTCACCTTGCTTCCAACTCCCCCTCTGTAATCCTGTCTCAACACTCTAGTTGCAAATGACTTGCTGTCTTAGTTACTTTTCGCTTGTTGCCAAGACAACATACCTGACACCCAAAACTAGGGAAGGAAAGCTTTATTCTTACAGTTTCTCGGGAGTTTCAGTCCATACTTAAGTTGGCTCCAAGATAGCGTGGCATGGCAGGCCTGCTGTTCATGGTGGCTGCAAGCTGCAAGCCGCAAGCCGCGCTGGCGAGAGAGAGAGAGAGAGAGAGAGAGAGAGAGAGAGAGAGAGGCGGAAGCGGAAGCAAACAAGAGGAAGACCCGCCTTCCCTTACATTGTATCTCAGCTCCACCCCTGGGCGGGCACAGTGCTCACATTGTCAATCAACAAACCAATAACAAACCAATAACTCAGCCCCATCAAAATTATATGAGGACTTGGGGGGACATAGCATACCCCATACATTCCACCCCTGGACCCCCAAGGACTCATTTCTATTTTTAATACAAAAACCATTTAGTCCATCTCTAAAGGTTGCCAAAGTCCTAACAGTTTTAGCATTGCTGAAAAGTCCAAGTCCCAAATCTCCTCTGAGATCTATGACAAACTCTTAACTGTAACCCCCTGTACAAATGAAAACAAGGTTAAGCACTTTTAACATATAAAGGCACAAGGTAAACATTACCATTTCAAAAGTTACAAACAGGGGAATACAAAGCATTGGAACCAAAGCAAGTCCAAAATCCAGCAGGGCAAACATTAAGTCCTGGAGTTCTCTGCTCAGCAATCAAGGTCTCAGCTTTATCTTTACAGTCCACAGCTTCCTGGCCAAACTTGCGTTTTAAATCACCATGCTGGGCTCCTTGCTCTTTATCCGCAACATAAATCTGGCTAAGAGCCCCCAACAACAGCCAGGCCACCATTTCAACGTTTGGCTGCCTCATAATTTCACTCTGTAGAGAAATTAATCCTTTGTCCTTAATCTCAGTCTCAGGCAAAGTCTCCGGGCATGGGCAGAACGTAGACAAACTTTCTGCCAAACCATCACACACATCGTGTGGAGCCCAACACCCAGTGTCCTTCTTCTTCCCAGCAGAAATCTCCCGAGCCTGGTCTTTACTGGCAGGCTTTCTATCAGCCTTCTGGTCTCCTGAGCTCTGACCAGAATCTCCCATACAAAACAGCCTAAGCCGTTCCAGCTCTATGCATGTAGACGGCATCTCCGAACCTTTTTAAATTTTCCCCGTAAGCCATTTCCAAAGGCTCTCGAACCACATGGTCAGGAACAGTCACAGCAACGACCCCACTCCTCTGGTACCAAATTCTTTTTTGGTTACTTTTTACTCGTTGCCGAGACAAAACACCTGACGCCCAAAATTAGGGAAGGAAAGGTTTATTCTTACAGTTTCTCGGGAGTTTCAGTCCATACTTAAGTTGGCTCCAAGACAGGGTGGCATGGTGGGCCTGCTGTTCATGGCGACTGCAAGCTGCAAGCCACAAGCTGCGCTGGAGAAAGAGAGAGAGAGAGAGAGAGACAGAGAGACAGAGAGAGAGAGAGAGAGAGAGAGAGAGAGAGAGAGGGAAGTGGAAGCAAACAAGAGGAAGACCCGCCTTCCCTTACATTGTATGTTGGCTCCACCCCTGGGCGGGCACAGTGCTCACATTGTCAATCAAGAAACCAATAACCAACCAATAACTCAGCCCCATCAAAATTATATGAGGACTTGGGGGGACATGGCATACCCCATACACTTGCCTAATGAACATTCTTCATGGCTCTCCATTGCCTAAAGAGTGAAGGAAAAAGATCTAGGAAGGTACGTATTTGTGGCACAAGAATGAAATTAGAGGGAACCTACCTCCCAATCTATAGACAATCTTTTGCAATCAATAGACTCAGCACAATTTTCTTCCAACTGGCTATGACATTCTTCAAAGAACTAGAGAAAAAACCCAAAATCAAAAATCTAAATTGAAAAAAAAAATATCTAGAGCAAAAAGAGCAAAGCTGGAGGCATCACAATACCTGATTTCAAAACATCCTACACAGCAGTCATAATCAAAAGAGCATGGCACTGGCATAAAAGCAGACACATAGACCAGTGGAGCAGAATAGAAAACACAGATATAAACCTACACATCCACAGCCAACTGACTATGGACCAGCATAACAAAAATTCACATTGGAAAAAGGACACCCTCCTTGGCAAATAGTTCTGAGAGAACTAGATATCCACAGGCAGAAATTGAAATCTGATCCTATTTCTTACTCTGTATACAAAGCAACATATACTAACTTTCCCTTGGGCTTTCCTGAAGTTTCCAAGCACACCAGTCCCCCTCCGCCTTTGTGCATTTGCATGATTTCTCTCTTCAACCCAGCAACTTCTAACCTTCCTTCTCTGAGTAAATTAAAGCGTCTTTTGGTCTCTGAAGCTTCCTGAAAGTCCTCTTCCATCTCACTAGTGCTATTCTTCCAGTTCACACATATATATGCACCTCCTCAACCCTCCCAGCACCACCACCCCACCCTGGACAACCTCAGGGAACAAGCATCCAACTGCAAGGTAATTAGTCTCGAGCCTGACCTCAGGGACTGAGACATTTCCCCTCTGTGCCACCTACATCACAGGGCTACCAGCACATGGCAGACATCTGGTAAGCATTTGCTGAATGAGAGGAGGGGATACGAAGGAATTGAACAGAGGGAGCTTTCTTTCCTGGGGAGAGGAGGACAATGGGGATTGGCCTACATCCCCAGGCTTTTGTTATTCTTTCACTTTGAGATAAGGTCTTGTGCAGGCTGAACTAGAGTTTGCAATCCGCTTGTCTCAGTCTCCCAGAAAACTGGGATTATAGGCTTGTGTGCACCAACATTCCAGCCAAAGGGGAGAGGTTCTTTGTCAGTAGCAGCCACACCGACACCGTGGAGACTGCGCCAGGGCCCTCCCCGGGGAGCGATGCTTTGACCGGGACTGCGGGCCTCCCTTCTCCTTGCCTGCACTCTCCTCCCCCAGAGTTCTGCTTTCTGCACCCTCCGTCGTTCCACACACTGTCACTGGGGTAATGGCTTCAAATCATGGCCAATATGTGGCTTTCACTGTTTGAAAACCTTACTAGCCACAAAATAAAGTCCAAGATCTGGATCTACCATCTTCTGACCTTCCCCCAAACCTCTCATGAAATGTTTTTAGTGTGCTCCATATTTAAGTAATGTTCCCCAAAAATGTGACACTTCTCATGGTGGTTCTTCTTGTCCTGCCATTCCTAATCCCCACCCACCCAAATCACACCTAGGCTTCCAGGCCAGGGTCTCCCACACTGTACGTCCTTTGTGGACAGACACTAACATTACCCATCGCAGCCTCCGAAGCAATACTGGAATCCCCTGGCTATTCTCAAATTAAAATTCACACATGTCAAATTGCAACATACAATTGTTAAAGAAAAATAAATGTAACCATGTAATGAGTTAGGAATGCAATCTAAAATTTTCTCTAGTCTTGAGTTTTTTATACTGCATACTATGAAGAAAATTATGCTACACACACACACACATTTACTAAGCTATTCTAAAATGTTTATGTTGGTAGCATACAGAATTTCATGTAGTCTACCAAGAAATCCAACAAGCATGTACTCAGGAACTAGTTGGCTAAAATAAGAGTTTTAAATTTCCTCAGTATTCTGCTAGTTGAAAGGAAAATTTAAATACAGATTTCCTGCCCAGGTTTTGTTCTTATTGGCCACAAACATCAACCTACAGAATTCAGCAGGTCAAATTCATGTAGCTATTTACATTGCTATTAAGAGGTGCATATTGTATACTACATCTCCTTCCTTAGATAACCTCTTACATCAATATTCTATGAAATATGTGCATTTATCTCTGGGAAAATAATGAAAGAGATGGTTTATTTTAAAAAAAGTAAGTTGGTTAAATAGCTGAAGTTAAGGAAAATGTTCTCGGGTTGAGATTTATTTGATCGTGAATAATCTCTCAAGGGAAGTACAAGCGGCCCCATCAGCTGAGTTATTTAATTAAAGCTATTCTAGAGTAAGTAGCAGACATGTCGCCTGAGGGAGTAATTTCACACTGATCCCTGAAGGGTTGACTTGATGGTTTTAAAATTCTTAACAGTTTCAAAATGTTTTATGTCTTTAGAAATAGTCTCCTATAATGCTCTCAAAAGTCTGTGAAAGTCATCCTACCCACAATATCCATTCGCTACACAACCAAACCAAACAAAACCAGCAACAAAAACGTGACTTAGAAATCAAGTCATTTTTATCCATGCTAAATAACCTGTCCCAGGACAGCAGTAGCTCTAGAAGAATGTGCGCAGAATAGGACCCGAACTCCAGGTAAGTAGAGACAGCTTTATTGTGACCTCCTTTCTTCAGCTATTTTCTTGATTGTCTGAACATTTTGTACTTTATAAAAGAAAAATGTCTAACCACAGTTGTACTGTCAGTCAGTAATGTGATCCTTCCACCGACATACATTACTGTAAGTTTTCTGAAGGTCACGCACACCTCCCTGCTCAACTTCAGAGACGCTTCTGAGAGAGGGGGCTGCAGAACACTACTCCCGAACTGTAGCTTTCAGTCTTAGAGAGGGATTTTAAAGCACACTGACGTCCGGACAGTGCGGGGGCGGAGCCCCTCCGAGCGTGGGCGGCCCGGGTTCCACAGCTACTGGGTTATCTGGATGGACACCGGAGACCACAGGCCGCCAGCTCTGAGTCACGCAGGAAGCCGGGTTCCGCGCCAGCCCGAGCACCCACACCCACCCACGCCACGCCGCGGAGGAAACGCCTGCCGCAGGCTGCGGTCGGCAGCCTCTTCGGTGCTGGTGAAAAGCAGAGGAAGAAAAGACCAGTGGGAGAGGTGTCAGTTGTCTTTCATCACGCAAAGTTAAAAGAGCGCAAAGTCATGAACTGAACAGTCCCCACGGGGATAGGGGGAGGCGTGTTCAGAGCCGCAGCTGCAGCTCGTTCTCCAGCCGGCTTGCGAGCGTGACCCTCCTGCAGCCTTCCTGGAAGTAAAAGCATCTGCTCCACGAGGGCCGCAGTTTCCCTAAGTGTGTAAGACGCTTGCAGGCCAAGATCAGCCGGTTCCGTGCCCTGCGATGGGTTACCTGAGCCTGGTTTTGAACCAGTTTAAACTGAAAGTTTCCTTCTGGATTTTGCTACAGTTAGTAAACACAGAAGACTGGGTCGTCTTAAAAGCACCAAGGTAGGCAGGGAACGTGGAGAGAGGGAATTGAGATTACAAAAGCCCGAGCTTGTATCCATGCCTGCATGTTAAATCGGCTTCAGTAGATACTCCACTGCTATGCTCAATTATAAACCTGTTTACCGAACACCCGAGACGAATCCCGCGGCCGCAGGGCTTGGAGGGAAAGCAACGCAGCACCAAGCTTGGCTCATTTTGGTCACCGCCTCACTGCCGGATTCCTATTTTCTTCACCCTTGATAAGAGCAATGACCCCAGCCTCGCTCTGGATGCCCTTAAACGCGTTTTAGAAAAAATAAAAAATAAAATAAAATAAAATAAAATGCATTTTAGTATCTGCCTTCCCTGTCTCCTATTTTATTCCACTGAAGAGTGAGATTTCTAAGCTTTGGAAACCTTTCTGTTTCATCAGTTGTTTCTTATCCGCAATACTGAATATCATTTCTCTGTATCTTTAAGTGAAAAACTGCTGATAATGTAACATTTTACAGACCTTTAAAAAATTCTTACATATGGAAGTATAAACTAATGCACATATATAAAACAGAAATTTTTAATAGCTTATTTCTGACTTTACTAGAATGAACCTTAGGAGAGCTTATGGCTTGATTATTTGACGGTGGATTTGAATATCCTTTCTTCTTTTTTCTGTGGTACTTTTTGAAAAATTAAAAACATCAGAGCTGCAACCAAGCACGGTGGGTCATACCTGTAATCCCCGCTCTCTAAGAGAGTGAGGCAGGAGGGTGCTAAATTAGAGACCAGCCTGGGCAACCTAGCAACTTAAAGAGATCTGTTTCAAAATAAAAATAATAAAGACTTGGGGATGTAGTTCAATGTAAAGGCCCCGTGTTCAATTCCAAGGTACTGCAAAATAAATAAATAAAGACAAGAGAGAAGTGCATCAGGTGGTCAAAGCTGAATAAATCAACAATAGGACAAAATCGAAGTGCACATGTATAAACACAATAAACACACTAGGCTGTGCCCTCTAAATATCTGTAAATTTAAAACAAAGTTTAATAACCTTACATGAAATAAATCCCACATACAGGCTTAAATATTGCAGTTTCTCTTATATGAGAAACTCAACAGATAAATAATTTAAAGAACAAAATAAAAGACAAATAAAAGGAAACAGGGACATAGATCATTATCAGATGCGAGGGGGAGATGGTGGGAGAGGGGAGAGACGGGAGAAGGGGAAGAAAAAGAATTAAGATGTGCCATGTGCGTGGACCAACTCCCCAGGAGGACTATGTGCTACATAGTATTTTAAAAGGAGAAAAATGATTTGAAAAATAAGGAATATAATGTCATTCAGAAATGTCAAAAAGCAAAAAAGTAAGTCAGCGTAAATTGCTGACCTTTGCAACAGAATAACCACTCTCCTCCCTGACCTTCTGAAACCCCTTTGGAACTTCGTGTGACAAGCAGAAGTGGGTAAGACCTCCTTCTTCACTAACATACAAGGTAGCGTCATTTTCATGTTTTCTGTCTTCCTCTTGAATTTGGGAGCAACAACGGCTAAGTCTTTCCCTCCTGTAAATGGGAGCTGACCTTGCCTGCTGCTCCCGCATCAGCAGTTTGCCTGTCCCGCATTTCCCTTTGCCCTCCCTGCTTCCTTCCTCCTTTACCCTCGCCTCTCTATTTTACGTAAGGCCCTGACACGCGACCGTGTGACCACCTTCCAACCTCTGGCCTGGGACTTCTGCCTCTGTCTTTGCCTCTGTCTTCTGCTTCTTTCTTTGTTAACCATCATTTTCGTATATGGTAGTGATCTTAGAATGACTGCAGAATGTTACTCAGATTCATTATCTCATCGACTCAATTGTCACCTGATCAAAGGCTACTTTACAACTCGGCCCCCTGCAGCAGACTTACTTCCTCTCTCAGGACTCAAGTCCGTCTCCTAATTTCCCATCTTTTTAAATGAAACCATCATGTTTCAGTCCTTGGACCAGAAAAGTTCAGAATCATTCTTGAAGCTTCCCTCTCTCTGACATCAGAATGAAGATCTCACCCTTAACTTAGACAATGACCTTTGAACTGCTCGAAAATATGTATCACATCTTTTCCCACCATTTTATTAGAAACTTGGTCCTGTTTTGGAAAATTAATAAATGTGGTACTTTGAAAGAAATTTCCTGAAACGGTTTTGAAACAAGTGGGAAAGAAAACACACAGACCGTGTATGAAAATCACCGCAATCATGAGCTGCGCAGCTTCTTGGGGAGTCCCACCTTATTTTGTCTCCTTCCTGCTCACGCTTTGGAAACTGGCTTTGCTTTGTACGTCTACATGTGGGTTTAGCGTATAGATAACATGTTGTTCGGTTCTGTGTGTCTGCAAAGGAAAGAAACCGTGCAGTGCATTTTTTTCTATAACTTGCTTTCTGTCCTCAGCATGATGTTTCTGTGATCATCCTTGTTCGTGAGCAGTGATAATTTACTTCCTTTTAAAGATGCAGAGTATCTCTTTCACTACATGCATAGCCCCAATATATTTGTCCATCCTACCGTTGTTAGCTATTTGTGTTGTCACTAATTATTTTCGCTATTAAAATCACTGTTGTTATAAACATTGTTGGGCCTTTCTCCTACTTACAGCCAATCTTTAAAATATTAGAGGAGAATTATAGCATAATAAGATATGTGCTTCTTTAACTAGCTAATGCCACATGATTTTCCAAAATAGATGTAATGGTTAAACTTGGCAAATGTTTTGCGATGAGACTGCCATTTAAGACAGAACTTTGAGTAAGCAGAGGGTCTGCCCTAATGTAGGTGGGCCTTGTCCAATCAGTTGCAGGCCTGAATGCAACAATAAAATGAGCTGCTCAAGCCAGAGGAGATTCCCCAGCAGTCTGCTTAGGACTTCATCCGCACCATCAGCTCTCCTTTGTGTCTAGCGGGCTGGCCTGTGCTTGTAAACTTCCCAGCCTCCGTGCTTGCTTAAGCCAGTCATAGGTAGGCAGGCAGGTAGGTAGGTAGATAGAACTACATTGTACTCCAACCAGTCTCTGTCTCATGCACAAATTGTACCCTTCTACTGTGTCTTTCTCTCTGCCATCAACATTCTCCCTCTGTTTTCCCTTAATCTTCCTTCACAGTTTCTCTACTAAAAAAAAAAAAAAAGTTTGTAATTCTGCAAGTTCCAGCACAAACTGTCCTACCTTCAGCTGTCCTGTTACATTATTGTTGGAATCACCTCTCTCTCCTGTCATTTCCAGCACTCCAGAAACATTGACAGCGCTGATCTTGGTGCTCTGATTCAGTGTTTATGGACAAGTTAGTTAAAAACCCTGACCTCGGTACCTCTGATTGTGTGATAGAAAATATTACCTCTCCCTGCTGTTTCATAGCTATTAAACGAGATGACCACTGGTGACTTTATACTGAGCACCTAGTAAAAGTTAGATAACAGAATATTTTTAGTGGATCATCCTTCGGAGAGGGGTAATTTCTATAAATATAGCTGCATTTGCTTTGACTGATAAAGATATGGGGGGACAGTAATTTTTCCCAGGACCCTATTTCTACATTGAACTCAGCCATAGGAGGGCTTCTTTTGAAATGTTATCTCCTAGGTTACCTGAGAATTTTTTTCATGAATTAGTTAAAATAAATACAACATCTATCACCATTAAATTGCCTAAATTCATTGCTAACTGAGAAATGTCTATTCTGAAGCAAACATGTATCTTTAAAGAATTTTGTGTTAATAGTACAATTTATTCAGCATGATATATTCAATTTGCTCAAATCTGAGTTAAAACTTTGAGTGCAAGGAAGAGAAACTGGATATGCACTGACTAACCTCTCCTCCAGGTTGTCACTTTGTGTCTAATTACAAGTTTATTCAAAGGAAACTTGAGGTCTCAGAAAGACCACGGAAGCTCAATACACCTCAGCTTTCTCACCTACGGAACCGAAGTGTCCTCCTCAGTCAGGTGCGCAGTGGCTTAAACAAGAAAACCTATCAGGCGTCGACAGCTAAGAGCCCCCACACATAAGGCATTTTCAGCAGTAGTAGAAACTGATATATTAAGAGAAAATGTGACTGAATTCCTTCATCCACTTGAAGTTTTTGTAATCCATTGTACAATTAGGATTTCTGGATTCCAAGTTTGACATTTTTATGGTTAAATAGATAATCAACTCTCCCTCTATGTTACACAAAAATGTGATATTTACAGGTCCTGCTTCGTCCTTAATAAGGGGAACTCTTAGACGTGTTTAATGCAAATTTTGAAATACAATATAATGTTTAAACTCACTATCTTCTTTAGTTTTTTTTTAAAGGAAGCCCTTCAAATCTCAGCATGAGCCAGAACATCCTGACTAGCCTGTTATCCCCACTCTGTTCTTTAAAAATATAAATGATCAGAAGTAACAGCAATGAAACAGGATGATGGATTCCATCATGAAAAATTCAAAGCTAGGCACCCCTGACTATCTGGTCATTGATTTTGAAAAAGTGCCAGGAGTTGGAGAACTCTCTTTTCCTAACCTCAAAAAGAGGCTACAAATCTGGATGACAAAAATATGAAAATATTCACAAAACTGTTCACACATGATGCTAAAAGTCTTACCTTAGTGCCACAACAATCGCTACAATTTAGCTCCATTTTCTACCTTAAACTTTTGGAAAAAGTCAGTCTACCAACCTGTTTTCATCTGCTTGCCCTTTGATAGAAACTGAAATACCTGACTCACGACTGAATTTACAAAAACTCTCACTGCACAAGGCAGAAGGAAGAAGTCTTCTCAGTCCAACCCTGAAGAATCAAGCCGTGTGCAGAATGGCTCACACAATTTGGACCACACACTGAAAACTCATAAACTGCACTTAGCAAGGATCTGCATACGACCACAAATGAGTTTCTCGAGTGGCAAAATATAGACTTTAGTGTGTTTAATTAAAGATACTTTGCTAATTGATGCTCTAAAGCCTTAACCACATACACAAAAGCAGTCTTGATCTCAACTACATCTAAAGAGAAATGCAAGCTACACAGGGAGAAATTTATCTTACCTCCTGATCGTTTGCTATTCCTCAAATAATGTTGTAATTTATACTTTAGAATTATTTCAAAATAAAGTACTTTATCAGGTGTCATATATTCTTTTCTGTGTGTCCTTGTGCTATAATCTGAATGCTAGACAAAAACCACAGTTTGAAAATATTCTCTTCTTTAGACTGTTGCTGATATCTTAAAATGTCATCATTAGTCATTATGTATCAAAAGCATACAAAATAATAGTAACAGTGATGATTTAATCATACCATATATTCTCTAATGACTGTACCAAGTCATTTAAATACATAATCCATGAACCATTCAACAAAGAAAGTGATACTATTGAGTTCATGTACTATTCAGGAACCTGAGATTCAGAGGAATCGAGCCACTAACACGAGATGATATAGAAAGTAACAGCTCTAAAGCCCAACTTTTTTCAAAATACCATATCCTCTCAATGTGGTCATTACTAGAATGACCAAACCACAATCACTGGTAGATACATAGCAGAAAATATTTAAAGAATTCATTAGACTCTTTCTGATATGATAAGGAGCAGTTTCCGAAGAGGCTTCTCTCACCAAATTGGATGGACTGAAAGATGGAGCCGTTTCCTGAAGCCTACCTGGGACTCACTAATAATCAGATGAAGGCACGCAGAAAGAGCCTGGCACTTCCCTGGGTGGCAGCTGGTACTGAGCGCCTGGAACAAGGAGATGGCACTCACTGCTGGGATAAAGCGCAAAAAGGGAGGCGCCAGCTCCTCAATCCACATGACACCAACGTCAGTTTTATGTAGGCCCATGTCAGCATGAAGACAACAGAAGACATGTGCTTTCCCCCTAAGCCTTCAAATTTGTGAGCTACCTCCACTCAGAAATGACAGCACATTCAGAAAAACGCGTCACAGCGACACTCCTCTGAAGCAATACCCTCATAAAAGCTAGAAATGGAACTGAGAAAAGTCACCACAATAGGACAAAGCATTTTCATCATGTGGACTTTATAGAATTAAATATTGTAGGTGAATAAAAAGAAAATAAGACTCCTTACCTGACTGAACCACCTGTATCATCTTTTGCCAAGATCCGTGTGGAAAAGTATGGAGCAAGCAGGAATAGGAGCCCACGTCAGCTTCGGAGGCATTATGAAAGGAAAGGGTCATGTCATTGAGAGCCATCGCGGAGTTTGAAAAGTGAACCTTATTTTGAAAGGGCTCCTGTATGACCACACCAAGCGTGGGGTGGAATATGGCCATGGACTCTTTCTGCTTGCCCACGATCTTGAACCACTCTGCCTGCGTTAAGTTGTCCGTGAAGGGATACACACATTCTAGAGTCATCCTCTCAGCAAGGCTGACAGTTGTGTCCCAAAATGTCTCTTCACATAGAGCTGAAACACACACAGGCACACAAATTCAGTTAGACTTGACGATGGAAACAATAAATAAATATCTTAACCTAACATGGTAGCACACTGACATCATAGTGAAGGCTCGCAGCTTTCCACTGCTGATAATTGGCATTCGAGTAAATTTTTGTTTTTCTGAACAAATGACAAATTATCTCAAAAATTTTCTGCGTATCACAATAAGACTGAAAGCAGAGCTAACTTTTTAAGGCATAAAAGATTACCTTTGTATACTTGAAGAATAGCCAAAAGGAAAGCAAGGTAATCCATCTGTGAGAAACTTTTGGGAACTGCTCTATTATAAAGTAACTGTATGATGTTACACACACGCGGGCCGGGCACGACGCACCATTTCCTTCCTCCTCGATGCTATCAGTTGTGTCTTCTTTTTCTGAAGTGTGAACACAGGAAAAAGGTCATAGCTACAAAGGCAGGTTCTCTCTCACTCCGATGTGCAGATTTGAGTTACTTTTCTCACAGGGAAAGAGCTTATTTTCAAGGCCTCATTTTCTACAGAGATTCATTCATTCAATAAGTATCTGCTGAGTGTCTTCTGCAGGCAAAACTCTGCTCTAAGCAAGGAGGGTATGACAATACCTTAAAAAACTAATGTAAAACCAACCTCTTGTCATCGTGGAACTTACATTCTAGTAGGAGGAGACAAAAACTAGAATAAGCCATACATATATAAATATATATTTTTATACAGGTATATATGACTCTCTATGTATAAATATGTACAGCATGTTCAAGGTACAAATTCCTAAGGAAATGTAAAGTAGGAAAGCAAGAAGAGGGAGGGCAAATTTGCATCCCTTTTAGGCAGGGAGTGCAGGGAGTCCCAACTGAGAAGGTGAAACTGGAGCAGAGATGGAAGCTCTGTGGCAGGTACCTTGGTGGTTTGATGACGGCATCTTTGCCCAGCCGTGCTGGTGCCTGAGGCTGCCCTGTGTCCAGCTCCTCACTAGGCTCAGAGATCTGCATTGCTAATGATGAACAGACCGTGGAAGGGCCGCAAGCACAAGGAATAGTGACCGAGAGCAACACAATAGACCACTATGTTTTTTTTTTAATTTTTTGTTTTAAAATAAATATAGGGTCAAAAGAAGTTACAAGATACCTGAGGTCCTGTGCTCCCTTACAATTTCACCTATGAAAGGAACACAGCAACTTTTTTTTTTTTGGATCAGGGATTGAACTCACAACCTCGTGCCTGCCAGGCAGGCACTTACACCACTGAGCTAAATCTCCGGCTCAGAGCAACTTATTTTTGAAAGGTAGCTTTGGTCACTGTGGAGAGTGGGCTGAATGGGAAAGATTCAAGAACGTATATCTGAATTGAAAAAACTGATTTCATGTATTAAGTCTGAATTATAAATCTCTGCCTACCACGAAGAAAAGACTGCAAAACCTGAGCTAGGCTGCAGTAACAAGAATTCCTAAATCCTCCAGGGCGCTCTTCCGTACAGGCCTCCTTTGCACCTCCCATGCTCCGCCTCGGACCTGTGTCCCTCCACACTCACACGCACGGCAGTAGTCAGCTCATGCATATGCTCACCCCACACACAAGCACGTGGTTACACATGAGCAGACACATTGCACATATGCACACACACACACACACAGAATCACATGCTCATACCCCATACACGCATGCTTTCTCATAGGTTCACATGTATGTGCACAATGGATCCCATGCACACCCATGCTCACACTAGCCACACACACGCGTGTTCACACACACACCCTGCACCAGAAGCAACGATGTAACGAAGACGGTAGGGCCAACAAACCCCGGAGTATTATCTGAAGTTTTACAGAAAAGTTTTCCAATTTGGTATGATTCCTAACCTGGCATAGGAAGACGGACGTTAAACAAGCACACATGCAGATAAACATATGGTTGCAACATGTATTTTATGTTAAGAAGAAAAACAAGGATGTGCTGGAATTAAAAAGAGTAAACTGGGCTGACGGGCAAGAGGAAAGCTACCCTAGGCAGGGGGTCAGGACAGGCTCTGCCAGGAGACGCCTGTGCGCTGAAGCCCACAGGATAAGGAAGCCGCAGCCGTGTGAGGAGCGGAGCTAGGTGCACGGGTGAGCAGAGCAGGAAGATCGGAGACTCGGGCAGCAACGGGCGAGAGGCGAGAACAGAAGATGACAGAAGGTTAGATGGTGGAGGTAGATGGGGTGAGATTACGTTTGCCCTTGTAGACTTCCTCATACGATTCTAAGAGCAACAAAAGCATCAGATGTGATTTAAATTACTAGGAAGATAACTGAACATCACCCACTTCCCCTCCATGCTTAACTTTGTCTGGTTGTCCATTCCTTCCCACTCCAGAGAATATTAAGATTCTAAGGCAGTTCACTGACAGCCATGATTGACCTGAGAATTGGAGAAAGCAACCATGCTATGAACTGACCCAATCGGAGTGAAGGGAATTATTTACACCACACTCACAAACCTATGCCCCCATAATTACTTACACCACTCTCGCAAACCTATGCCCCCATAATGCAAACAGGAAACAATATGGCCCCAGTTGCTGTAGTCACCCATCCCAAAGGAAGGCAGTCTGAGGGGGACAGAGATGGGATTCATCCTGGGTCTCAGGTGACAGCATTGCACTACCGAATCCACCAACTCTGGAGTTTGAGCAGATCATGTGATACAATAAATTTTCATTTTTTATAAGCCAGTTACAAATTTCTTATAATCTGCACCTGTATGTATCTGAATTGGTGCAATTATTCAGACTACCTCATGAAGATAAAATTGGAAAGGAGAAAGAGAAGATAGTAAATGCTTAGGACACTATTACCATAAGGCAGCTTGGACTATGATGGCTTCTATAGACATAAAGGTAATGAATCAATGGCTAGAAGATACCTATTATCATCTAGATATACAACAATAATAAGTATCCATATAATTTCACAAGTCCTAGGCAGGGTCCAATCAGGAAAACATACCAAATGATTGAATAGAGGGTACTTCACAAGAGTAACCACTAGAAAAGGTAATAGGTAAGAGAACAAGACAGACAGGGGCAGCAAACAGCAAGAAGAGGTGCAGGGGAAGAATTGATTCCTGCTTTTAGGGTTAGCGTGTTCAGGAAGAACCAGGAATGCCCACTATGATCAAAGGTGGGTGCTTATAGGACCCCTCCAGAGATACTGGAAAAGTCAAGGAATGAATCTGTCAGGGAAAAAAGGCAAACAATAGATAGAGAATTTGCATGAAATATATTAAAGAAAAACCCACAGCTAACATGATACTCAGTGGGGAAAGTCACCCTAGGATGAGGACCAAGAAAAGGATATGTGCTTTCACTGATACTCTTCACATTTATTGAAGACTAGCCAGAGCCATCAGGCCAAAAAAAAAAAAAAAAAAAAAAAATTAAAACCATACAAACCTGCAAAGGAAGAAGTAAAATTATTCTTATCACTGATGACATGATTTTGCCTATAAACACTTTTAATATCCATCAAAAACCAATAAACAAGTTCAACAAAGTTACAGGATGGAAGATCAACACATGAAAATTGTATTCCTTTATACTTATTAACATTAGAAAAAATATTCCATTTATGATAGCACTCAAGTGAATAAAATACCTGGGAATAAATTTAACCAAAGACTTGAAAAACATCACACTGACAGAAAATATTGCAGAAAGAAATTCAGAAGGATCCAAATATGGATGAGACATGTATTTCCTATATATTTTAGATATTCTATGTTCATGAACCAGAAAATTCAATGCTGTTAAGATGCCAACATTTCTCAAAGAAGCCAAAAGTTTGAAGTGATACTCATCAATATTTCAATGCCCGTTTTATTGAGAAATGGGTGGTGTACCACTGCAGGGGCCATAAATAGCCAACATAATCTTGCAACTAAAAATTTGGAGAATTCATCTTTCCCAGTTTCAAAACACAATACAATTCTAGAAATTGCAAAAGTGTGGTACTGGTAAAGGATAGACATATAGATTAATGTAATAGAAGTGACATTGAAAAAATAAATCTATACCTCTATAGCCAACTGATCTTCAACAAGAGTGCCAAGACAACTCAAAGGGGAAAAGCAATCCTGTCTACAAATGTGCTGGGACAGCTGGATAGCCACATGCGAAAGAATGAAGTTGAATTCCTACCACTCATCATACACTAAAATTATCTCTAGATAGATTGGCCTAAATATAAGAGCAAAATCTATGAAGTTCTTAGACAAAAACATAGAGTAAGTCTTTGTGACTTGGGAATTGGTTTTGGATTCTCAGATAAGACACCAAAAGTATGAGCAGAAAAGAAAAATTAATTGGACTTCATCAAAATTAAAAACATTTTGCATCAAAGGACACTTTCAAGAAAGTGAAATGACAATCTACACAATGAGAAAAAGTACTTGCAAATCAAATATCTGATTAGGGTCTACTATTCAGATTGGAAGAACTCTTGCATTTCAATAACAATAACAAATGACCCAATTTAAAAATGAAGAAAGTCCTTGAGCAGACATTTCTACAAGGCAGATATACAAATGGACAAAAACCACATAAAATGATACTAATATCATTAATTAACCACAATGAAAAATCACTTTTTACCCAGCAGAATGGCTGTGATTAAAAATAGAGAAAATAATCACGTCATGGAGAAATTGGAACCTTTTATACACTACTGGCAGAAATGTAAAATGGTTCAACTGTTGTAGAAAACGGCTTGCTACTTCCTCAAAAAATTAAATAAGATTATCGTATGACTGAGCAATTCCACTCTTAAGTGTATATCCTAAGGAACTGAAAATAAATGAAAAAAAAAAAAAACTTTCTATTCAGGTGTTCATGGCAGCATGATTCACAGGAACCGGAAAGTGGAAAGCACTCAACTGCGTGTGATGAATAGATGAATGGATAAATAAATTGTCATATATCCAGACAAGGGAATATTCATCTGCAAAAGCAAATGAAGTTACAGTCATGTCACGATATGAACAAAACTTAAAAACTGTGAAAGTGAAAGAAAGCAGACGCCAAAGGTCATACATGCGAGCATCCCTTTCAGAGGAAACATCCAGGAGTAAAAGCACGGCGCCGGCCGGCGGACTGGTAGTTCCAGGGGCCGGCGGAGGACGGAATGCGGGGGCTTCCTGAGGAATGAGATTTTCCGGGGGATGATGAAACCGTTCGGAACTTCTTCAAGGTGGTAGCTGCAGAATGTTGTAAATGTACTAAACGCCGCTAAATCGTACTCTTTGAAATGTTAATTTTATGTAAAATAAATTTCACCCTTAAAAATGACAGCTAGTGAATAGCAAGAGGGCAAAGGCACCCCACAGCCTTCCAATGGCAGAAGGCCCCCACATTTCACGGCTGCCCAGTTATGGACTGATGTCGCTGGTCCCTCGATCACCCCATCCACAGATGCACGCTGAGGCCCTCAGTGCCTGAAAGAACTGAGCCCAGTGGTTCGCCTTATGTAACGCTTTCATGATAACAGCTGAAAGGGAATAATGTAAGTAGTCCAGGTTGCCAGAGAAAAGATTTAAGACATAAAAATCACTAGATGCCTATGAAATGCACTTATAAATGTGTGTGTGTATGTGTGTCTGTCTGTGTGACTGGCTGACTGTACGTGTGCATATATTTGTGTGCACGGTTAGGAAAAGAAAGTAGTCAAGGTTGAGTAAAATACATTAGACGTACAGGCAAGAGATAAGGACAAGAGCAAAACAAATCTATGACATTATCCAACATATAAATAAACAGCAAAATAAAAGATAAACAATAGGAAATAGGGGTATAGATGTCTCTCAAATAGGAAGGGGACTAAGAGATGGAGGAATGGGAGGGAAAGGGGATAAAAAAGGGAATTCAAATGTGATATATACATGTTCCAACTCGCCACAAAGAATGTAAACGTTACTTACTGCAATCATGTACTAAGAAAAAGTTTTTTTTTTTTTTTAAAAAAAATTTGTATCCAGTATCGAACTCAGGACCTTGCACTTGCCAGGCAGGTGCTTATTCCGCTGAGCTATATCCTTGGCCCAAAGTTTTAATAATGGAAAAGAAAAAAAGAAAGTGATTAGATGTAACAGAGCACCCTCTACTCTCAGAAACTCTTTCAAACAGGCCACGTAGGAACTTCCTCTCCCTTGGAGTAAGCTGTCCGGTGCTGGGAGGAGTTTCTAGACCGGGATACTAATCAAGAACAACTTGCCCCAGTCCCGCTATCCCCAAAGCATCCAAAGCTGACTTGGTCAAGAGATGCAGAGAATTTAAGTCCACTTGGATTGTGAAACCCAGGACTCTAGATTCATAAGAAAGGCACAGAAAGACTTGTGACTGAAGGTAAAATTCATCTGTTACAAGTTTGCTAAGGATGAGTGCTATTTATCAACATCTAATCAAAGACAAATACAGAATGCACTTGAGCTATTGTTTTTGTATTGCAGCCATTTTTTTACATGATTTATGAAGGGGTTTTGCCTTGAGTTTTTTTGTTTTTTGGGGTTTTTTTTTTTCCTAATAGAGCTGTCTGTTTAAAAGAACTTTGTCCTCAAGGAAGCTATTAATCAAAATACTACTGGATTTTTCTGCTGTTTAAAAAGTCTCAGCTAACCATATGAGTTTGAATTCATCTCGTGAGTTCTCTGAATTCAGACGCCTGGTGACCCGTCAGACAATTTTCAGACACGCTGTTTTCTAGCCGCGCATGCAGAAACTTGTCTGTCTTTTCAGTTTCAGTGCTTCTGCTCTCTAAAATCAGTTCTACTTTCCCAGATGTCTCCACCATTGCTAAACTAGGGAGGTGCTGAATTACCTCACCTCACACTAAAGCCCCCTGAAGTGGAAGACAGGAATCTGCTCCTCTGCCTGCTCTGAGGCACAGGTTGGGGCTGGAAAAATCACAGAGGAGAGGTCCTTGGTTTCTCTTCCTTGTCTCAGAGGCAGCAGGCTAAGACGCCCCACCTGGTGAGAGGCTCAAGCTTCCAGTGAGATTTTATTCAGAACACCACCGCCTAAGTTTGTGCTCCCTGTCCCAACAAATCGGCAAAAAAGAATCTTTCTGAGAAGGCACACTTGTACACCAAGGCACCCTTCAAACTTCGGCCAAACACAGACCCATGGCCAGGAGTTACACTATCTCTCAGTGACCCAGAAAACCCATTTATATCCAAATCAGGGTCCATAGATTGTGTTTAGCAAGGACTCTCTAGGACGGAGTCCAAGAAAATGTGCCCCACAAACTGAATGAAGCCCACTGACTGATTCTGTAACTCATTTAACTGGAGTCAGACCGTTCGCATGTGTTTACTTTCATCTGAAGCTACTTTCATGCTATGGTGGTGGAGTTGGATGGTCCTGAGTTACGGCAGACCCCATTTGGCTTGCATAGCTGTAAATATTAGCTGTGAGGCCCCATACAGAAACCCTGTGCCAACACTTACATAGTATAGTAAATGTTTGCATAGTCCACATTTGTTAAAGTTTATTCTTTCTCAGTTTTTCTTGAAAGAAAGGAAGCTAAACCTGGTAAGGCAGACACTGGGAAAATCAGCTCAATTTTTGTATTCTCAAGAATTATATTAACAGATTTATAGTAAGTATAATTCTTCCTGAAACAGCCAGAGAAGGACATTTAAATGACAGCTTTTTACTAAAAACTACATCCCTCATTAAATACATAAGGATTATAGAGCATCAACCATTCAACTAATTATAGATTTTCCCTATAGCTCTCTTTCCGGCTGTATCTATTAATCATCCAAGTTTACTGGCAGGCCCTACCCTTTCTCACATTAGTAATTTATACCATGAAATTGGCCACTTCCAGTCTTTTTTCTGGGGAGTTTACTAACCTTGAGATGTGAGGTTCAGCTTGCTCCAACTCTTCCTCCAACTGTGCGTGTTGATTAGGGGCTTTCTGTTTATATGGCCTCTTTGCAAGCCTCACCCAGGTAACTGGCCAACTCCCTTCAGGTCTGGTCAATTGCCAGAGGGCTTTCCTCCCTCCGGGGACCGCTTCTTACCCTGTTCTGGAGCTCTTCCCTCCCCTAGAGCGTCTTCAGGTAGTGCCTGGAGTAGAGCATTAGTAACAGATGAGGCAAAGTTTTTCGAAGTCAAGAAACCTGCCTGCTTCTGAAAGATCTTAACATTTCGTCTGCTCAGACTCATTCCAAACCCAGATACACATGGTTCTGTTCCATCATTTCCTCCTTAGACTCTACGAGCTGGAAGGATTCACTTCTCATAATCTATTCTAACTCTAAATTGAAAGTACAAATGTTTTCATCCCCGTATTTTCTCTGCCAATCAAAGCCCTTTGTAGTCAGTAGTCTCTTAAACTCAGGAAGCTTGCTTATCTCCACTCATATCTAACCATGTTTCAGTCTTACCTTCTAGGTTCTCTCTCCCTCTCTCTCTCTCTC